>CAUYQU010083092.1:0-29413 GCA_963574635.1 Cheracebus regulus
TTCCTCTTTCTTTCTCTTTCATTTTTTTCTTTCTTTTGCAGTTTCTTTCTTTCTCCTTTTCTCTCTTTTTCTAAAATCTCTTCCTCTTTCATTTTTTCTTTCTTTTGCTGTTTCTTTCTTTCTCCTTTTCTCTCTTTTTCTACAATCTCTTCCTCTTCCTTTCTCTCTTTCATTCTTTTTATTCTAAAAAAAAAAAGAAAAATAGTAGATGTTGGTGTGGATGCAATGAACAAGAAACACTTCTACATTGCTGGTGGGAATGTAAACTAGTACAACCACTATGGAAAACAGTGTGGAAATTCCTTAAGGAACTAAAAGTAAAACTACCATTTGACCCAGCAATCCCACTACTGGGTATCTACCCAGAGGAAAAGAAGTTATTATGTGAAAAAGATACTTCCATACACATGTTTATAGCAGCATAATTCACAATTGCAAAAATGTGGAACCAACCCAAATACCTATCAATCAATGAGTGGATAAGGAAACTATGGTATATACAATGGAATACTGCTCAGTCATAAAAAGGAATGAATAATGGCATTTGCAGCAACCTGGATGAGATTGGAGACAATTATTCTAATTGAAGTAACTCAGGCATTAAAAAACACGCATTGTATGTTCTCACTCATAAGTGGGAGCTAAGCTTTAGAATGCAAAGGCATAAGAACGACACAGTGGACTCTGGGGACTCAAAAGGAAAGGGTGGGAAAGGGGTGAGGGGTAAAATACTACAAATTGGGTGCCATGTTGAGGATGCTTCATGGGAGGGAGGGGATGCTCAGAGAGAAAGTGACTGGTCCCTGATAGTCTGTCCAATGGACCTTATCTACTCAGCTGACAGTAAAGCCTCAGACTATCCAAGAGTCAGCCTGATGTTGCTGAGTCAGGAGGCCTGGAGCTTGTCCTACTGTAAAGAGCGGACAGTGTCTCCCAATTCCTCTTTACTTTCTCATCTGGTTGAACTACATGACTGTACCATCTCTTCCATCTCTACATGACTATGTTTAAAGTAGTCCCAGGTAGAGAACTCCCTCTTCTTGATCCTTCACTGAGTAAGCCTTGTGTCTGCCATCGCCCTCTGCTTGCAGACTCCATGCTGATTCCATTTTTTTTTTTTTTTTGCTGGAAAAAGGAATTTTGTTTATGATTAGGCTGATCATTCATGCTAGTTTGCCTCGTTCAGTCCTGGTTATTCCTGTTGTCCCAATGTAATTAATAACAACACTCATTTGCTTTTTAAATATCCAGTTTGGATGATGACTTATGTGACCATTTTATTTAGATAAGCAGTGGACAGGATGGATGGAAAAACTTAAGAATTATTTACTGGCAGTTATGTTGTCATTATTTTCATAGTTTAGAAGCTTTCCTAATTTCTAAATAAGATGACAAAAATGCATGTAATTAACTTTCCTTACCAAAGAGGGGCTTTCAGCACATAGTTATTGAAATATATTTCTTGCATGCTTATGTATAAAGCTCCTCATTTCAAGTTCAGTTCAAGGTAAGTCCAATTACTATGCTCTGATCGAAATCGGTTCCACTCTGGAGCTCCCCGCAAAGCTGGACTCCTTCCTTATTAGTGAAGCATAAACACATTCACTGTAGCTCCAGTAACCAGCTCTGCCTTGGGACTCATGTTCATGGTATTTAGTCTACAACTCAGTAAGCAATAGGCTTTATTCCGGGAAAGAAGAAAAACAAGTCCCAAAAACGTAAATAAAGCATTTCATTTGATTTTTTCCTAAAGATTCCAAAATTAAAATGCAAATTCCTGCCTTGGGAAGGTGGAGGTAGATATATCATTTGCTTTCAATACTAAGACCTTTAAGACCACAAGCAGGGAGGGAAAGATGAAAATAAAACCTGAACAGTCTTTTATCTGTCTGTGCCTTTCTACCTTAGAGAAGCCAGCAGAGCCTGGCTGAGTATTTTGAAAACTTGATTATTATTATACATTGCATGTGGTAGAAACTCACTATTCACCTAAACACACCAAGCTTTTTCTCACAGTACATTTTTGTTTAATGGAAGTTCAGCCTTATATTTATCACATTCCCCTACCCCAAGGCCCGGCACTTCTAAACACGAAGCCTGAAGTTGCTATTCTAGTGAATGCCTTACCTTTTCAAAAAGATGCTACTTTGTGAGTTGTCAGCCTCTGACAGACCATTCTGGGGTCCTGAGAGTTAGAATTTAATGCTATCTGAGAACCAGAGCACCTTGATTCAATACTGCCCTGTTGGGGTTGAGCAGGCTGTATGGTGGCTGAGAGGATGGACATAGGAGAGTGTACTCCTGGCTCTGCCCTTTATCGATGTGTTACCTCAGACTTGGCACTTAATCTCATGTCCCTGGGCCTGGGTTTACTCGTCTCTAAAATGGGGGTACAATAGCTTCTATCTCATAAGGTGAGGCATGAAGGAGTTCTTAGACATAAGGCATTTGAGGCACAGCCTGGCAGAAAATAGGAGGAACAAACACCCAGGGTCTATTACCTGACTCTTATTTTTTATTTTTTTGTGGCGATTGGGTTTCACCATGTTGCCCAGGCTGGTTTCAAACTCCTGGACTCAAGTGGTCCCGTCCTCCTGCTCCAGCCTCTCAAAGTGCTGGGACTACAGGCATGAACCGCAGCACCTGGCCTAACACCTGATTCTTTCTAGATCTCTTTTCTACATAAGTCTCCTGGCTTCTCCTGCCCCGCCGACCTCTCTTGTAGACAGGGGCACTTTCTTGAATTGGGATCACACTGGTTGGTTGGGATTTATTTATATGTTTACTTCTCTTGAAAGAATGTGATTTAGATGCTGATCATATATTACTTGAATAGTTGGATGAATTAATATGTGATAAGAGTTGAAATGGATAATTCCCTGGGAGTTCAGCAGAACCACATTGGGATGAGTCAAATGGCTGGGATTGTGCTCTAGTCCATTTGCTCCAGATACCTGTAGATGTGGCTGCGATGTAAGGCAAAAATACAGCATTTTATGTAAGGTCCATTCTGTAACAGTGTCCTGGAGCAGGAGCTTCTCAAACTTTTTTTAAACTACAGAACACTCTCTCCAAAGAAAATCTTGAGAGGAAGCACACATTCACATACAAAAGCCGAGAGGCCCTCTCTGAGATAGGCTGGGAGGCAGAACCCCATAGCTTGACCCTCATTCTCCTGGTGAGATTTCACTGAGCAGGTCTCTGTGAAATATTATTACAAATCAATGGTCTGAGCAGGGTTTTCATCACCATGCTTAGCTGAGCTCAGGGGTTCTTGGAAAGGGCATCTCAGTAGCAGTGAGTGGGATGAGAAAACAGAAGGCCAGTGGTTGGCAGCAGTCTGGATCTTCCCTTCACTCACCACCCCAGCTGTACGTCGGTCCTGTCTCTGCTGTGATCCGCTGATCATCTGTAAGGATGTAACTTGAAGAAAGGAGTCAATGGCCTGAAGACATTTGAAAACCACCATCCTGGAGAGATGAAACAATCACTTGGAAATTGTCAGTGGAAAATTCACTAGAGCACTTACAAACTAGGTGTTTTTTTCACACAGGATACTTTGCATTGAGAAGTGGTTCCTTCAGGAGAAATTTGTGGTATAATTGGAAGTCGAGGTCCTGGAAAGAGCTTTGGAATGTCTAACTTCTAGTCCTAGCCTTGGTATGGATTATATATGCGGAATGCTGAAATCTCCTGTTTGTTGTATCTTTCCTTGAACTTTCCCAGTGAGGGTGTGAAGCATGAGTAAATGAAATACTGGATGAAAAAGGACTTTGTGTTTGTTCAGGTCTCTGAGGAACAGCCACCTAGTAGATTCCATTTGGAAGAGATGGGGGAAATGGCTACAAAGGAAAAAACGGAGAAAGCTGAAGCAGGGGTGGAGAACCCTGAACCTGAGATTCAGGTCTGACCCCTGTGAAGAGAGGAGCAGGAAGACTCTCAGCCTGCAACTCAGTTCCAGGAAGGTTTTGACCAGCTGCTGGGGAACGCTGCAGTCAGGGGCTCATCAGAGGAGTCTTGCATCTTGCCTAGAAGGAGCCTGCCTTATTCCTCCTGCTGCCTGCAGTCAGGGCTGGGGGTGGCCAGGGGGAAGTGCAGCGTGGGTGTGGGTGCAGAGGGGAAGGGCTGAACCTGCCAGTCACATTCCTGCAGCAGGAGATGTGAGTGGCACGCTTTTATGGCCACCACAGGCTTGCACACTATTTCCTGATAATTTGTCCTAGACAAATTATACTCCAAAGCAATAATTCCTGAAAGTTAGGCTAGACAGTGGTGAAATTAAAAAACAAACTAAAAACCAAAACAAACCAAAAAATAAAAAGCAGTCATAATGAGTTTTCCATAGAACTAAACTTACTAAAACAACTATTCTTTATTCCTAGATTATGTTCCTTCCTTACCTTTTAGGGGGACATTAAAATATCCTTTTATTTTTAGTGGAATGAAAATGATGCTAGAGAGTAGTGATGTTTCTAACATTCATATTCTGGAAAATTTAAAACTATACATTGCTAGGGAGGTCCCAACACATCTTATTGGTTAGGTCAAAAAAACAAGGACTCACACCTCTAGGCTAATTATAAACCTTAGTGCATAGTTCAAAGGAAAAAGGTTTATTGTTAATAGTTTTTTTCCTTCTCAGAAATAAGAGGAAAATAATCGACCTGAGACATTCCCATTCAATGCAGCCTGATGCTGCCTAGAGTTCCCAGAACCTCCAAAGGTATGGGAAATCTGAAAGGGCTGTCTTTAGTTTGTCCCTAAGTTTGCCTGATTCGAGCTCTTAACTTCTGCACTACCCTCTGGCTCTTTCCCTCCAGCCAGACTCTTCCTTATAGAGCCCTACTCTGGCTCCTCAGAGGAGTGTAGATAAAGACAATCTCATGAAAAATCGAGGGTCCAGTCCCTTCATATTACAGATCAAGTTGCTAATTTTCCTTTTGAGAGAAGAGAAAAATTAATCAAGTTGTTAATTTTCCTTTTGGGAGAAAAGAAAATCCACTTTCTTTGGATTAGGGGCTGAAATAATTCAGACTGACCTCATTTCTCCACTTTGCTTTGCATGCACAGCTATAGACACTGAAACCACCAGGGAGGAGGCGACACAGAGCAGCGTTTGCTGTGGGCACAAAACTTGCCAAGGAGATCTAAAGAAAGCGTGATTTTACTAATATGGCATTCTTTTACTATGCCTGCAGCACTGGATCACAGAAAAGTAAAAAAAAAAATTATACTCAAGGATATTATTTTATATCTCAGGATAAAGGCAGCAAAACAGCAAGTTTTTCTTAGTATGCAGGTACTCAGCAAGCCCAGGCAAATTTCTGCTTGAGCTTGGGGGAAGAAAATCAAACAGCCTCTCCTCTTATAAATCCACATATCTGTATTTTAACATGACAGCATTACCGAGAACCAGTAATTAGCTAGAAGTATATGGTCAAAATCAAATGGATTCAAGCCAATCAGCTCCCATGAATTCATTTAGTCAATTTCAGATTTTGAGATAATAAATTGCTTATGCAAAGTTGCTCATAACAAAACAAAATAAAGGATGGCTTGAGGACGTCTTGTCAGACTTTAATCACTGTAGATTAACTATGTTTTTCAGAAACAAAACACAGTTGAAATGTTTCCAAGCTTGGCAATGCCTGGCTGGTGTGTCAAAAAGAAGATCGGTTTAGGCAGGTAGATGTTTTCAGGTTTCTTGTGGTTGAATGGTTGCCAGACTCCAGTTCTTAGTAAATAGAAATTCTGATTTGTGGGGCCAACATTGCTCTGCTGGGAGGGAGGCACTGACAGATACCGTCAACAGGTAAGTTTATGTAAAGATGCAGAAAGTCGTTAGGGGAATACTTCTAAGTGTTTACCTACAAAATTTTACTTGGCACTGCCAAGCTGCTAGTCATTGAATATTTCTGGGCTGGGCAGAATACTATGCATTTTTTGGATGGTATAGCTTAGATACCATGAGTTTTCTCTTTCCTACTAACTTGGTGGGAGGAAGATGGGACATCAGAATAAATTTAGGAAGCTGTATCTCAAAGGCACATTTAAGTATCCATGACTCAAAAGTGTAAACTGACCACAGATTAACAGTATGCAAACAAGTAAATTATTCAGGAACGTGATTTGAATATGTGCTATTTTTCACTATTTCTCAGAAAAAAAGTGAAGAGATTACGAGCAATTTAAAGAAAGTACTCTGATACAAAGCACCTAGCTTACGTGTGGAACTTGTTGCCCAGAGAATTAGGAAGGGAAGAGAGTATAAACAAACTAGAGAAAGATTTAGATTCACGTTGTGAATAACAAAAAGTTTTTGAACACTCAGATTCATCTCTAACTTTTTAAAAGGTCTAAAAACATCAGACCACGGAGAAGAAGATGGGAAGCAAAGGTGAGGCTGTGCAGAGGGAAGGAGAAATGCACGACACTCTGACGTTTCCCCAAACATGTCTTTCTGTGTCCAGACAGAGGCACGAATACAAGACCGGGAAGACCGCTAACTTCATGGAACCTCAGTGATTATTATCCTTACAGAGGGGGCAATTGCAAGCACTTCCTTTAGTCCAGGGATTCTTAACTCTTGAACTGTGGGTTGAATGCAGGAGGTAATGGAGGAGTGTGTGGCCTATGAACTGAAATGGGAAAAATTTACAAGTTTTTCTTCACAACTTCTCATTAAGATTTAACTTTTTTCTTACATTGTGAATGGAGGTAACAAACCATAGTAGTATTAGCAGTATTTCAGCAATAGAAAAAAAATTCATATCATATTTCAGTATGTGCAGGCATTTTGAATTGTCATTTATACTCATCATTCTTCAAAATCACAGCAGGTAATAAGTCTGTCACTAGATCATGTATTTGATGCATTAAGGATAACACATGTATTAGTATGTGGCAAATTTGATATTTTACTATTTTCATAACTGTGTTTCAATATACTTCCTGTTTGATCTCAATATTTTGATAACTGTATTTCAATAGAATGTGTTTCCTTTGTAATTTTACATCTTTTATGTAGCGATGCTTCACCAGTCTGCCACAGGCTTCCATATATGAACCAATTAAAAACTCCTGCCTGTAGGGAAATCATGAAGATTGATTTACCTTTATATTAGTCATTAACTCATTTTGAAAGAACTTGATTCTTTTCAGAATGGTTTTAGGTTTATGGAAGAATTGCCAGGGTTACAAAGAATTTCCATACACCCAGCACTCAGTTACATTTATAAATAACATCCGATATTAGTATGGTATATTTGTTACAATTAACAAGCCAATCATGACACATTATTGTTAACTAAAGTCCATACCTGATTTAGCAACTCCTAGTTTTTGTCTAATGCCTTTCTTCTATTCCAGATCTCATCCAGGGTGTCACATTACCTTTAGCCATCATGTCTCCTTAGACTCCTCTTGGCTATTAATCAACTCATTTTTGACCTAAGTTATTTAATGCTTTGGTTCTCATTTTCCAATTCTAATTTCCATCTATGCCATGCCAGCAAATTGATATATTTCAGATTACTTCAGGCTAATACCACCATCATTTCCGGTAGAGGAGCTTTTATTTAGTTGACAGTCTTCTGTACCAGGTCCAGGCAAATGGTAGGTAGATCTGTTTCAAACATGCTCTGCTCTCCTGTAGGTGGCAGAGACACATACCTGTTATAACTTCATATTGTTACTCACCCTTACAGCCATTCCTTGATTTGGACCAACTTTCAATGTTAAATGCCTTGACATATATATAAACAGTAGCTAATAGATGAAAATACTGCAAGAAACAAACTTTTATGATAAGAATCACTCAATTCTATAATGCATAAGGCCTACATTGAGCCATCAGCAACAGTTGCCACTATCAGCTTGTAAATATTCTTTTATGTAAATCCTACATGATAGATTCAACAGATAATATCTAAGAATTGTGCCATATTGTATCCAGATGTCAGGGCCAATTTAGAGAAAAGTTGTCACTCATCAGAGCCACTCCTCTCTCTCTCTCTCTCTCCCTCTCCCCCCCCCTCCCCCCCCCCCCCCAACCACCCACACACCTTTGCCAGAAGCAGTAAAGCAGCATCTCTGACAGGTGCTTCATCTCTTCTATGACTCTCGCTTCTGCTAGGTAGACTCTCCCTCATGGTCCCAGCTCCTGCAGAGGTAAAAACTTTGCCAGGCAGCCTTATGTGCTGGGCTCCAGTAATACAGCCTCATCCTTTTTTTTAAACTATGGTTTTAGAAAAAGTTGAAGAAGATTTTTCTTGCTGTTGCTCATCATCTCTGGGTTGGTTGCCTGATCTCTGTTTAGCTTCTCAGCTCTTCATTACCTGTGTAACCCACTCTCTATCTAAATTCCATATTTAAAATATCTAGAGCAATATACTAAGTATGCACCATTTATTATGGCAGACGGTCCTGGGCATACCGGATAGGACTCCCAACACAGGAGAGGTGCTCAACAGCTGGAAGTCCAGGTGTCTGGCTGTCACTGTCATACATCATGACTGCACCCACTTAAGTGGATGAAAGGTCAAGTCAGCTGCCCTGCAATGAAGCTGCTCCTCAGAAAACATTCACCTCTGTTTGGATTTCCATGAGAGGTATCTCAGCTGTCTGATTCTCCCTTGCCAATGAGCCCACTGCTGTCTGGGCCCTATACTGCTGTTTGAGAAGATGCCTTTTTCCAAGTGCAAACCAGCCAGTACCAGTTTAGCTTCACATACCTTTTTCCTTTCCTCCTCCATCCACCTTCTGTTCCCAAAGCCTAGAGCAGTGGGAGGAAGACGTAATAAACAGATGAAATAAGCTTAAAGTCTCTGCTTTTATATAATCTGGTCTTAAGACAAAGAGAACCTTGATTAGGGGAATAGAATCTTATTCAAATCTAGTAAGAATATGTATCCATTCCCTTTGGTATCCAGAAAAAGCATTTTTTGTTGAAGGCAACTCTTTTCCTTCGGGTAGATATCTAGTAGGGGAATTGCTGTGTCAAATGGTAGTTCTGTTTTTAGTTTTTTGAGAAATATTTGAGAAATATCTATATTGTTTTCCAAAGAGGTTGAACTAATTTACAGCCCCACCAACCAGTGTACAAGCATTCCCTTTTCTCCACATCCATGCCACAGTCTGCTGTTTTTTGAGTCTATAGTAATAGCTCTTCTGACTGGTGTAAGATGATATCTCATTATGGTTATAATTTGCATTTCTCTGGTGATTAGTGATGTTGAACATTTTTTGTTTTTGTTGATTGCTTGGATTTCATGTTTTGAAAAATGTCTGTTCATGTCCTTTGCCAGTTTGAATGGGGATTTTGTTGTTTCTGTTGTTGAATTTTTTGAGTTCCTTGTAGATTCTGGATACTACTCCTTTGTCAGAGTCATAATTTGCAAATGTTCTCTCCCATTCTGTAGGTCATCTTTTACTCTGTTGATTATTTCTTTTGCTGTGCAGAAGCTTTTTAGTTTAAGTAAGTCCCATTTGTTTATTTTTGTTTTTGTTGCATTTGCTTTTAGGGGATTCATTGTCAAGGTCAATGTCCATAAGAGTTTTCCTAGGTTTTCTTCTAGGATTTTAATAGTTTCATGGCTTACATTTAAGTCTTTAATTTATCTTAGGTTAATTATTTTTATATAGTAAGAGATAGGAATCCAGTTTCATTCTTCTGAATGTGGCTAGCCAATTTTCACAGCACCATTTATTGAATAGGGTGTTCTTTCCCCCATTGTTTATTTTTGTTGACTTGGTTGAGGTGTGTAGGTGTGTAGCTTTATTTCTGGGGTTCTCTATTCTGATCCGTTGATCTATGTGTCTATTTTTGTACCAGTACACCATGCTGTTTTAGTTACTACAGCCTTGTAGTATAATTTGAAGTTAGGCAATTTGATGTTTCCAGATTGTTCTTTTTGCTTAGAATTGCTTTGGCTATTGGGCTCTTTTTTGGTTCCATATAAACTTAAGATTGTTTTTAATTCTGTGAAAATGATATTGGTAATTTGATAGGGGTTGCATTGATTCTGTAGAATACTGCTTTGGGCAGTATGGATATTTTAACAATATTGATTCTTCCAATCCATGAGCATGGGATGTTTTTCCACTTGTTTGTGTTATTTATGATTTCTTTCAGCAGTGTTTTGTAGTTCTTCTGGTAGAGATCTTTCACTGCCTTGGTTAAGTGTATTCCTAGGCATTTAATTTTTTGTGGCTATTATAAATGGTATTGCATTATTGATAGCATTTTCAGCTAGAATGTTTTTGGTGTATAAACATGTTACTGATTTTTGTACATTGATTTTGTATCCAAAAACTCCACTGAAGTCATTTATCAAGTTTAGGGTCTTCTAGAAGATATTTTAGAATTTTCTAGGTATATGATCATGTTATCAGTGAACAGAGATAACGTGACTTCCTCTTTTCCAAATTTGGATGCCTTTTATTTCTTTCTCTTGCCTAATTGTCCTGGCTAGGACTTCCAGTACTACGTTGAATAGGAGTGGTGAGAATGGACATCCTTGTCTTGATCCAGTTCTTAGAGGGAATGTTTTCAACTTTTCCCCATTCAGTATGATGATAGTTGTGGGCTTGTCATATATGGCTCTTATTATTTTGAGGTATGTTCCTCTGATGCCTAGTTTGTTGAAGACTTTTATCATGAAGGGATGTTGAATTTTACTGAGTGGCTTTTATGTGTATATTGAGATGATCATATGATTTTGGTTTTTAGTTCTGTTTATGTGGTGAATTGCATTTGTTGATTTGCATATGTTGAAAGATAATTTTATCTCTGGAATAAAACCTGCTTGATTGTGATGTATTCTCTTTTTGATGTGCTGTTGGATTCAGTTTGCTAGTAGTTCATTGAGGACTTTTGCATCCATATCCATCAGGGATATTGGCCTGTAGTTTTCTTTGTGTGTGTGTGTGTGTGTGTGTGTCCTTGCCTGATTTGAGTATTTAAATATTTATTACTGAAATCAGCTAGTATTGGAACTTCAACTGTTTTCAAAGTAGGTTTTGACTACTCTGGATCCTTGCATTTCTGCATGAATTTCAGAATCAGCTTATTAATTTGTACAAAAATCCTGTTGATCTTTTGATTGTGATTGCTTTGAATATATAGATTAATTTATAAGAACTGATAACAAATCTTAACTGATATTGTAACAATCTTTAGACTCATGAACAAAATATGTTTAGGTTTTCTATCTAGGTTTTCAATGGTCATGACAATGTTTTATAGTTTAGGTGTACAAATCTTGCCTAATATTCATTAGATTTATACCTAAGTGTTTTATATTGTTTTATCATTATAAACAGCAACTTTTAATTTAAACTTCAAATGGTTCATGGCTAGTATATAGAAGTACAGTTGATATTTATATATGATTATGTACCCAGCAATCTTGTTAAATCCATTTACACGTTCTAGTAGGTTTCTGTAGATTGCATTGAAGTATCTATATAGATAATAATTTTTTAGCAAATAAAGACAAGTTTACTTCTGCCTTTCAATATGGATTTTTTTTTCTCTTACTGCACTCACAAAAAATTATCAACTTGCAAGAAATTGTTAACAATATGTGATTCTATGTATATGAGGGATATTGGTCTGAAGTTTCATTTTGTTATAATATCTTATAATATCAAATAAGATATTAGCATTATGATAATGCCAGCTTCATAGAATGATTTAGGCAATATTTCCTTTTCTGAATATTTTTAGAAGAGTTAGTGTGGAACTGCTATTATTTCTTCCATAAAAGTTTGGTTGAATTATCTAGTGAAGTCTTTGGGGTTTGGAGGTTTTTTTTTTTTTTTTCCTTTTTCTTCTGGGAAGGTGTTTAACTACAAATTCAATTTCTTTAATAGCTAGAGTTACTTGGGTTGTCTATTTTTTCTTGTGTAAGCTTTGGTAGTTTGTGCTTTCAGAGAACTTGCCTATTTCAGCTATGTGTATAACTCATTGACATAAAGTTGTTCATATTCTTTTATATTTTTAATGTCTATAGAGTCTGAATCTGTAGTGATATCACCTCTCATTACCCAAGTTGGTAATTTGTGTCTTCTTTCTTTTATCCTGGTCAGTCTGGCTAATGGTGTTTTAATTAATTTTATTGGTCTCATAGAACCAACTTTTGGTTTCATTGATATTCCCTATTGTTTTAAATTCATTTCTATTCTAATCTTTATTATTTCTTCCTTCTGTTTAGCTTTAGTAAGTTCTTTTTTTCTAGTTTCTTAAGGTGAAAGCTGAGGTTATTGATTTGGGACCTTTCATACATTTTACCATGGATATTTAGTGCTATAAATTCCATCTCTAAATAGCTGTTTTTGCTACATGCCATAGCTGTATTTTTCATTGCTATTGAGTTCAAAATACTATCTAATTTCTTTTTTGATTTCTTTTTTGATCCATGGGTCAAATAATGGTGTTACTAGGTTCTAAATATAAGAAGGTTTTCTAAATCTCTTTCTTGTAAATTGGTCTTCAATATATTTATTTCAATTGTGGTCAGAGAGCATACTTTGTATGACTTGAATCTTTGCCTTTTAATTAATTGTTTTTATTTAATTTTTTAATAATTCAATTTTATCTCTTGTTGGCTCATTAGCTATAAATTCTTCATCATATTACTAGTTGCTTTAGGATTTATAGCATACACCTTTAAACTACTAAAATCTACCTTCAAGTGAGATTATATCATTTCACATATAACATTCAGTAGTACACATTCATTTCTCTCCTTCTGGCTTAAATGCTTTTTTGTTATACATCTTATTTGCATATATACATCCCACAATACATTGTTATCATTGTGCTTAATAAGATATTAAAATTAAACAAATATTATATACCTACCATTCATTTTGATTTCTGATGATCTCCATTCCTTTGTGTAACTCCAGATTTCTATCCAGTATCATTTTTCTATTATCTGAAGTTCTGTTGTGATGAATATTTATTTTAAAAGATAGTTTTGTTGGGTATAAATTTGTAGCTTGATGGTTGTTTTTTCCTTTCAGTACTTTAAAGATGCAGCTTTACCATCTTTTTACTTGCATTTTTTTCCACTGAGAAATTTGTTGACATCCTTTTCTGTGTTTCTCTACATATAATGTGCTATTTTTTTTTCTCTGATTGCATTTAGGAGTTTTTCTTTATAAAAGTTTTTCCCAATGGTTTTAAGCAATTTGATTATGATTTGTCTTGGTATAGTTTTCTTCATGTATCTTGTGCTTGGGGTTTGTGGAGATTTTTTGATCCATGGGTTTATAGTTTCATCATTATTTCTTCAACTATCTTTTTGTGCCTTATCTGCCTTCCTTTGGGGACTCTAGTTATACATATATCAGGTTGCTTGAACTTGTCCTACATCTCACCGATGCTCTCTTTACTAAAATTTTAAAAATTTGTCTGTGTTTCATTTGGATTGTTTCCATTATTTCGCCTTCAACTTCATTAATCTTTTCTACTAAAATGTATTTCTCAACATTTGATTTTATTTTTAAAAAACTTTCACCTCTGGTTAATTTTTTGAAAATATATAGTTACAACAATAACTATTTTAATACCCCATCTGTTAAGTCTAACATCTATGTCACTGCTAGTTGGTGTCAATTGGTTATTTTTGTCCTGGTTATGAGCTATATTTTTCTACTCCTTTGTATGCCTTGTAATCTCTTTCTTTTCGCTTTGGAGACAGAGTCTTGCTCTGCTTCCTACAGTGGTGCAATATTGGCTCATTGCAACCTCTGCCTCCCGGGTTCAAGCCATTCTCGTATCTCAGCTACCTGAGTAGCTGGGATTATAGGCGTGTGCCATCACGCCCAACTAATTTTTGTGTTTTTAGTAGAGATGGGGTTTCTCCATGTTGGCCAGGCTGTTCTCGAACTCCTGACCTCAGGTGATTCACTCTCCTTGACCTCCCAAAGTGCTGGGATTACAGGCTCTAGCTACCGTGCCTGGCCTGTATGCCTTGTCATTTTTAATTGAATGCCAAATTTTGTGGTTTTACCCTCTTTGTGCTCTGGATATTTTTGTATTTCAATCATTATTCTTAAACTATGTCCTGGGATGTAGTTGAGTCACTTATAAACTGTTTAATCATTTTGGGTTCACTTTTTTAAGAGTTGTTAGGTAGAATCACTGGAGCATTTAGTCTAGGACTAATCTTCCCTTTACTGAAGAAATTTCATTTTGAATTATTTCCTATGTCCTATTAATGATTAGGTTTACCAGTCTGGCTAGTGCAAACAGGCATTATTCTGACCTTGTTATTCTTTTCCTGACCAGAAGTGGTTTCCTTATATGTATGTACCAATCAGTATACAGTTAAGTACTTACCTTTAGAATGATTTTTCTGTGCAGCAATCTCAAGTATTCTGTCTGGTAAATTCATGTCTCCTTTGTCTTGTCAGACAGTTAGCTCTGTCTCTTAAACTCAGGAAGTGTGCTGAGCTTCACCTGGGATCCCCCTCCTTGCACTACTGCAGACTGTAAACCCTCAAGAGATTAAGCAAGGGCCACAGAAGGTCTCATCTAATTTGTTCCCCACCTTTCAGAGATCGCACTGCCCTTTTTGCCCTGAATTCTAGTGTGTTGAAAATGGTAATTTGTGCATTTTTCCTGTTTTTTAAAATTTCAGATGGTAAGGTAAACCTCTTCCTGTTATTTAATCTACTACAACAGCAGAAGTCACTATATTTTTATTATGTTGTTGTTGTTTTATTATAGATTTATAGATTATCATTTAAAAATTGTTAGTATTTTTTGGTGTCCTGTTTAAGCAATCTTTGGCTATTTCAGACTTTCAAAGGTATTTCCTTTGTTGTTACTTAAAATGTTTTGTTTTACATTTTACATTTAGGTCTTCAATCAATCTAGATTGAATTTTGTATATGGTGTAAGCAAAAAATATAATTCAAAGGCCTCCCAATCATCTGAATGTACCTCTCCTCTTGGCCAAGGGCATTCCAAAGATAATGTGAAAAACGAGTTCAGGCTATGATGGGAATGGGGTACTGGACATGCCTCACTATACCCTGCTCTCTTTTGAAATTACTGAAAGAACAGACTCTTTAAGTCTGGTAAGGAACATTTACAATCTATTCTCTCTGAAACCTGCTACATGGAGGCTTTATCTGTATGATAAAACCTTGATCTCCATACCCTCTTATTGTAACCCAGACATGATTTTTTATTAATAATAACAACTCTTTCAACCATTTGTCCATCAGAAAACTCTTTGAATCCACCTATGACTTTGAAGCCCCCACTTCCAGTTGTTCTGCTTTTCCAGACCAAACCAATGTACATCTTACACTAATCAATGGACACTTTACATCTACAAAAGATGTATAAAACCAAGAGGTGGCCTGACCACTTTGGGCACATGCTCCCAGGATCTCCTGAGGGCTGTGTTATGGGCCACTGATCACTTATACTTGGCTCAGAATAAATCTCTTTAAATATTTTACAGAGTTTGACTCTTTTTGTCCACAATGGAGTGAAGTAGGGGATCCAAAGCAGTTTTTCATATGGATATTTAATTGACCTAGCAATACTTACTGAAAAGACTATTCTTTCTGCACTTTACTAAAGTGTCACTTTTGTCATAAATCAGGTGAATGTACACCTGTTACTTTGTTTATGAACTTTCCGTTCTCTCCCACTTCTCAAATTGACTATAATTTCATCATTACCACACATTTCTAATTAGTATGATTCATAATGGATCTTAATACTTTAAAGCTAGAGGCCTTAGTAAGGCCTCTAGTTTTAAATTTAATTCTTTTAAAATATTTCCTTGTCTACTCACTGGCCTTTGCATTTCCACATGAATTTTAGAATTAATTTATTAATTTCTTCAAAATGGGATTTTGAGTAGAAATACACTAAATTGATATATTAATTTGGGGGAAATTAACATCTTTACATATTGCCTTACCATCTATGAACATCTCTGAACATCTTTCTATTTATTAACTCCTATTAACTCCTCCCAATCATGTTTTGTAGTTTTCAGTGTAAGTTATTGTACATCTTTGGCCTGCTCAATATTTTAAAAGTCATTTATATAAATAAGGACCATTAATTAATTTTCTCATCCTAAGATCTCATGATCATCCTAAGATGTCATGGTAAGAAAAGCCAGACATGATCTCTGTCTTCATGAAGCTTATAGTCTAGCGATATTGAAAATATTTTCATATTCATAGTGCAAGTATTAATTTCACATAATTAAAGCAACCATATAAGTCATATTAAATTAATATTGCTAATTTTAATTCTATAAATGTTACAGCTTTAGTTTTGCTTTATACATTTATTTAGATTTTATCATATAAGATCAACAAGTTTAACAGCATGATAAAAATATTTTATCATTGGAAGATCAACAAGAACTTTTTCCTTTTGCAAAATGTCTTATATCACTCAAGTTTGAAAATCAGTTTAAGAACATGTTGTTTGGCTAATTTATGTTAATTTCCAAATTAACTTTCAAACATAGATGTAATCATAGATACAATAACTCAAAAAACTGTTCAGAAGTAGCTTCTAAGTCTTTGAATAAAGATTTTAGTTTCTAACAGAAGTTTCTTTTGAGGGTAACAGAAGAAAACCTTCTACCTAAATACTCTTATTTTCAGTGTAATATTCAGAGGAAAAATGCTGATATATCAAAAGACAGGATGTTAGCTGCAAATATACTATAGTCTATAAAAAATTAACTCGCTATTTTTAGTCATTTGCATTTGGGCCATTATTCATACCTGGTTAAAACACCAACATTATCTTGGTAGTGTTCATCTGAGAAACAAAAATTGTGTAAATATATGAGTTATTTGCTTTACCTGAGCTCACAACCAGTGTGTTTTGAATAACTTTTCTGAGATAGGGATTTATTCTGTCATCCAGACTTGAGTGCAGTGGTTGCAATCACAGCTCACTGCAGCCTTGACCTCCTGGGGTCAAGCAATCCTCCTGCCTCAGCCTCCCGAGTAGCTGGGACAACAAGCATCTACCACCATGCCTGGCTATTTTTCTTTTTTCAATTGAGACAGAGTCTCACTCTCTCAGTTAGGCTGGAGTGTGGCAGTATGATCATGGCTCACTGCAGTCTCAAACTCCTGGCCTCAGGCAATTCTCCTGCCTTAGCCTCCCAAGTAGGTGGTACTACAGGTGCATGCCACCATGCTGAGCTAATTAAAAAATATTATTTGTAGGGACAGGGTCTCACTATGTAGATCAGGCTGGTATCAAGACCTGGGCTCAAGGGATTCTCCTGCCTTGGTCTCCCAAAGTGCTGGGATTATGGGCATGAACCTGTAATTAATAATAATTAAAAAAAAAACTCACCTGGCCCTGGTGAGCTTTTTAGTCTTTATAGAAATCGGGATCTCACTATATTGCCTAGGCTGGTCTTGAACTCATGGGCTCAATAGATATTCCCACCTTAGCTTCCCCAAGTGCTAGTATTAAAGACATTCGCCACTGAGCTCAGCCTTAAATAATTTTTGTTGAGGTTTTTTGTTTTTGTTTTTATATTTGGTCTAACTCAGAATCTTTGGAGCAGTATGGTTTGAGCAATTTGGTAGGGGGAATTAAATTGTAAAGTAAGGCAATATACAAGCTATATCTATATAAATGCCTAATATTTGGGCAAAATTTAAAGAATCTAAAATTAATAAGATTTTTCCAAATAGCTGTATTCAATATCATGTAACTTACATTTTCAGATCTATGACCAATTTCTCTTCTTTTCCTCTAGATAGTTGGCATCCATAACAATGGCGATGATCTCAAATACTAGGCACTGTGTTTTATAAATATGTATTTAATTGAAATAAATTACAAACTCATGAAAATTCTGAAAATGTAATGGCTTTGAAATCAGGGGAAGGAGAGGCCCTGCTCATTTCAAGGTGTTATTATCCAACGAGCATGTGACTAACAGGGAAGGTATGTGACTACTGGGGCATCCCTGCAGGTACAGTGAATGAGCAAATTCTTAGTAGCATTATGACATCACCAGGGAGCATGACTTGGGTCAAGAGCTTGGCAGGAGGCTTTGGGAACAGTAGAATCAACAGCAATCAAGACTGGCAAGCCAACATACTGGCCACCATAAAACTGAAAAGAGAGCTTATTGTACCTCATGCACAGCAGCAGGTTTAACAGAAAAGTAGACATGTTTATAGTCCCAGATTTACAGCACACCTTATAAACACCTTATTACTTAGAATCCAGTCTGCTGTCCCAGAAACTAAGAATGTGACTTTGTTAAGCAGTAGGATTTGTTGACATAAATGTCTTGACTAAGTTTGCCATTGTGGTTAACCAAAACGCATTTACTCCTGGGAAAGTAAACACAAGCAAACAAAATGCCTCTTATACTACAATACAGTAAGTTTCAAATTGACCAAACTTAATGCTATGACATAAATATGCTTAATGTTTATGGAATTTTTTAGAAACCTTTTGCCATGTTGGTTTACCATCCTGTATAAGTCTTACTGAATGGGAATGTGTTTTCAGAATTACATGTGCTTAAAGATTTCATCAGAAGTATTCAGAAAACCTGCCATGAATACCAGGGTTGACCATGCAGCAAATAAAATGGGTCATGGTCTCCTCAGACATTAACGTGGATAAATCAGTTCTGCACCATATAATAGCTACACACTGAAACGGTTACCAACAATTAAAATTAGAGAACTAATGGAAAATAATGTTGAATAAATATTATAAAACCACATGAAAATATGTTCAAGGAAGGCAAAGTACCTTGCTGAAACCCACAAAGTTGAGAAAATTCCTAGGGCATAATGAAAATTCAGACTGATCTTCTGATGCTTAAAACTTCATCTATTTAACAGTAGATATAATCCCTTCTTTGGGGGTAGATTTTTGAAATTACACACTTACAGGACCATTCGCGTGTAACCAAATAAAACCAGCAGCTTTCTTATCCTTTCGGCCTTCTAGTTAGCCCTCACCACATCTCAAAAATTCTATAGTGGGAAAGTTCTTTATGTCAGATATAAATGAACAGTCACGATTACATAGTCTGGATCTAAAATGATTAACAAATTCTTTCCCAACAAAATATATATCAATAAAGATCTATGGGAAATTATCAAGCAGATGGCATGTTTGACAGAATAAAAAGTGAACAAATATACAGACATTGATTTGCCAAATCCAACAAACCAGGTTCTAGATATGACAAGACACCTAGAAATCTTTCTAATAGAACCATGTGACTTTATAAGCCACAACAAAGGAAAATGACCACATGAAGTCATTAAAACAATTTTAAAAGTTTGTAATATGGGAGATGTGGTTCTGCAGTAGCATATGCAAGAATTATATTGGGGATTTAGTTGGCTAAGCTCCAACAGGTTGTCCCTAAATCAAATTAACAGGAATAGAATGTTCAAAGTGAAAGAGCTGATGATTACAGTCCACACGGGGATTACTTTTTACAGTTCTAGGCACACAAATTAAAACTGACATTGACAAAGTGAAGCAAGTTCAAAAGAAAGAAATTAGAATAAAGAGATCAGGCCCACATATTCTAACATTGTGAGAAAGTTGAAAAAATTGGGGGATATTTAGTTTGTAAAAAAAAATAAGTTTGTAGAGGAATATGATCATTGACTCCAATACTTACATGGAATAGAGCACAGTCTAGTTCTGTTCTAGTAACAGTAAATAGAAGCAACAAGAAGAACATTAAATACAAGAATGATTTTCCAAATAGATAGTTAAAGGTGTCCAAAATTAAGATGGCCTTTCTTGGGAGGATAAGCACTGCTGAAAATGTTGAAAGACCGAGCAATCCCGTGGTGGTTATTACAGAAGGAACTGAAGCACTGGAAAGGGGGAGTATATGGAGGAGTTTTCAAACGATTCAGTGGAATCTTAATATCTGCCAAAAAAAAAAAAAATAACAAACCCAAGGAGACTGTGTAATATGTTAGTGTTTCACCTCTTCAGTCATAGTAGTTTTCATTCGTTTTATTTTATATACAGTGTTCCACTGATGATTTCATTTTACAAAGGTATGTGCTGTTTAAAAATCTTGCAAATCACTAGAGACGATTTCTGAAGTCAATTCTGGTGTTATTCTATGATTTAGATCTGGCAGAATTCCATCTTGATGGTGTGAGTAGCTCTGTTTAATAAAATTCTGGTACTCAGAAGACTAAGAGCATCACATGTGAAGGAACAGCAGTAAACATGATGGTTACTACCAAGCCTGTAACTTGGTCAGGAGAAAAGAACTGATACACAGAGAGATAGGAAAGGCAAAATTTAAACCAAAAGAAAAAAATCCCCTCAGCATAAAGATGTAAGATATTGGAGTGTTTTCCAGGAGTGAATGTTGTTCACAGCACTGTGAAAGAGAAAACACCCCTGGCCTCCAAGGTCTTCTAAATGTTGATACTCCTCAAATTAGATTTTATTTTCAGTGGAGCATTAATTTTATGAGTTACTTGTCGAAAACCTGAGTCTTTCAGGAAAAGAAGGATGATTTCATTTCTTAGCATTTTAAGACCTCTGGCATAATTCCAGAGAAAGAGTGCATCCTTCTTTAGCCATCCTCTTCCATAGAAAGGCAGTTGATAATTTAGAAGTATTTTCCCAGACATGATCTCATTTTGTCTCTCAACAATGACCTGAGGGACAAAGGACGTATAATACATTTTTACCTCATTTCCCACATGGTAGAATTAAAAATCAAAAACATTAAGTGACCAGCCCAAATTATACTGCTACTAAGTAGAGGGGCCAGGACGACATCTGAATCTTTTTCCCAAGTTTAAAACTCTTCTGCAGTATCTTCAGTACATGATTTCTTCAGCTTAAGAGCTCTGATAAAGCTCAAGGTTTCCTTAAACATTGTGTTCCTTTTTATAATTTCTTTGTGTTTGACATATAACTGCTATTTTACATAGCCTTAGGCTTGAATATATATATATATGTGTGTGTGTATATATATATACATATATGTGTGTGTATATATATATATATATATTCAAGCCTAAGGCTATGTAAAATAGCAGTTATATGTCATTTATACATATACATATACGTATATGTGTTTATATACATATGTGTGTGTGTATATATATATATACCAAAAAACTCCACTTGAATTCAAATAGTAACTTCTCTATTAAATCAACAGTCCTCTAGAAATAAATAGGTCTATTAAAAAAACCTTAATTCAGTGACTCAGCAAATTGCACTGTGATAGCTTTTCGTAATTATTTTTTATTTTTGTTTTTGTTTTTTTTAAGTGTCTATGGTAAGAAAAATATGCAGGAAAACATCAGGCTTTGCATGTCCTTTAGTTTTCGTTACCTCTTCTACCACTTGAGAATATCTGGCCTTTGCTAGCCTGCTGAATGTCTGGCAGGTGAACAAGTCTTAGCAAAGCACTTTGGGTTTTATCAACTGAAAAACAAATGTAAAAGGTCCAATTGGAAGCCAGATCTCCCCTAAGTGGTGCCCTTGAAGTACATAAATTTTCTTGACTTTTTTTTTTTTTTACTGTACTTTGGGATCTGGGGTACATGTGCACATCCTGCATCCTGCAGGATTGTTGCATAGGTACATACATGCCATGGTGGTTAAATTTTTTTCTTTTGGTTTAAATGTTGACTTTCCTAGCTCTCTGCATATCAGATTCTGGTTTGAGTCTTTAAAGTCTAGATTGCTAGGTTCTTGGGTTCAAGAATTCTTTACAAAAAAACCCCAAATTCCAGAATAGTAGTAAAAGGGAGATTTTAGTTGGTTTATATTCAAGGTAATTCTTGACAAATAAAGACTTATTATTACCATTTTGATCACTGTTTTCTGGCTGTTTTTCAGATCCTTTGCTCCTTTCTTCCTGTCTTGTCTTCCTTTGTGATATGATGATTTTCTGTAGTGTTATCTTTTGATTCCTTTCTGTTTTCTTTTGTATATCTATAGGTTTTTGCTTTGTAATTACCAGGAGGCTTACATAAAACATCCTGGCTCATAATAGTTATTTTAAGTTGATAACAGCTTAACTTCAATAATGGATAAAACTCTACACTTTTATCCTCCTTCATGTTTTTAATGTTACAGTTTATAACCTATTTCTGTACCTACAAATGCATTATTGTAGCTGTACTTACTTTTAATATTTTTTGTTTTTTAACCTTATACTAGAATTATAAATAATTTACAAATCATCATTAGAGCACAGGTTGTGCATTCCAAATCTAAACGTCTGAATTCCAAAATGCTCAAACTCCAAAGTTTTTGAGCACCAACTTGACCCCACAAGCAGACAATTCCACACCTGACCTCTTATAATGGGTCACAATCAAAATGCAGGTGCACAACACAGTTTATTCAGGGTCCCCAAGGTGGTTAACCTTTTAGTCAAAACACAGCACTGTAGTGGAGAAAAAAAGCCTGCTATTGTTTGTTACTGCTACGTTAAAGAGCTGATGTAGGTATTTTGGTGATGCTGCTATGCTTAGCTACCCAGAACATACTATTATTATTATTTTGTTACTATTTTAATGGTATGTCACATTTTTTACTGTTAAGCACTGATGTATGACTAAACATAAGAAAATGATTGCTTACAGGTAGCATCTAAATTCAGAGTCAGGAATGATGACAGTGACAAACAACCACAGATTGTCTACACAGGTGGCTGAGGTAGTGACAGCTTTACTTTCTGATTGGTTCAATGTATACAAGCTTTGTTTCATGCACGAAATTATTTAAAATGTTGTATAAAATTACCTATAGGCTACATGTAAGGGTATCTGTGAAACATAAATGAATTGTGTGTTTAGACTTGGGTCCTATCCCTAAGATATCTCATTCTGTATATACCAATATTCCAAAATCTGAAATCTTGAACACTTTTGATCCTAGGCATTCTGGATAAGGGATACTCAACTTGTATTAGAATATTCTAAATTTGACTATATACTTACATTTACCAGTGAGTTTTATACTCTGATATCTTAATTAGTGCCCTTTTATTTTAGCTTGAAAACCTCCCTTTAGCATTTCTTGTTAGCTTTAGTGATGATGAACTCTCTCAACTTTGTCTAGGAAAGTCTTTTCCTTTCCTTCATTTTTAAAAACAGTTTGCTGGGTAAAGTATTCTTAGTTGAGAGTTCATTTTTTTTTTCTTCTTTCAGCACTTAGGCTATATCACCTCACACCTTGCAAAGTTTCTACTGAGAAATTAGGTCATAGTCTTAGGGTGGTTCTCTTGTATGTGAGAAAACCCTTTTTTTCTTGCTGCTTTCATAATTCTCTCTTTTTGATTTTGATGGTTTGTTATAATGTCTTGGTGAAGTCTTTCTTGGGTTGACTCTAGTTGTAGACTTTTGAACTTCATTTACCTAAATGTCCATATTTCTCCCCAGATTTAGAAAGTTTTTGGCCATTGTTTCTGTAAATAAACTTGGCTCCTTTCTCTGTCTCCCTTCCTTCTGGTATATTATAATGCAAATATTAGCTCTCCTGATGGTGTCCAATAAATCCCATAGGTTTTCTTCATTCCTTTTCATTCTTTTTTCTCCCCTGACTGGATATTTTCAAATGATCTGTCTTTACTTCACAGAGTCTTTCTTCTGTTTGATGAAGTCTGCTGTTGACATACTCTATTGCCTTCTTTAATTCATTCATTGTATTCTCAGCTTCAGAATTTTTAAAAAAATAATTTATCTTTATTGAATTTATAATTTTGTTCATGGTTTTTCAGATTTCATTTAGTTGTCTATATGTGTTTTCCTGTAGTTTGTTGAATTTCTTCAAAATTATTATTTTAAATTATTTTTCAGGCAATTCATAGTTGTTCACTTATTTGGGATTGGTTACTAGCATATTATTGTGCTCCCTTGTTGGTTTCATGTTTACTGGGTTTTTTTTTGAGTGTGTCCCTTAAAGTTTTGTTTTGTTGTCTTTGATCTGAAGAAATAGTCACCTCCTTCAGTCTTTACTGACTATCTTTAGGAGACAATTTTTTTATTGAACAGCATGGCTAGTGATTCTGAGGCTCTCTCTGACCTTTTCTATGGCTGCATCTGTTCCACATCTCTTGTTCCTTCTAATGTAGACATACTTGAGATTTTTTGCCTCTTTCAATCCTGCAAAGCCAAGTGGTATGCTAAGAGCCTTCTGCTTGTTTCATAACAGTGCTCTGAAATGCTCATGTTTGAATGCCTTTTCCGAGTTCCGCAGAGTCCACATGGCTGTCTGCACAAGATGCTTGAATTGCTCTCTGTGGTGTGCTTGGGGAGCTGGCCTGGAGTATTTAATGTGTCTGTGGATCAGTTGTGAGGTGTTTAAAAGTCAACAATTCCCAAATGGCACATGCAAAGCCTTCCTAATAGAGTCTGCAGAGTGATTAGTAGAATCTGTGCCTCTCTCATCCCTGTTCTTGGTGTCTTCCAACCACTTAGTTGTGCCAAGCACATCAGTATTCTGGGTGGGAAGATAGTGGGCCTTTGGACAGCATCCTGCGTAGCTAGGGTAGAAGGACACTAACTCACTATGTTCCTATTTTCCTGTTGGAGAAATTGTGTGCTGAGGATGGTGTCTTTCAGCACTGAACTGTGCTGCCTTGGGGTAGGGGTGACATGAGTAAAGTAAAACTCTTCTTCTTATCATTCTCAGTGTGACTATTCTCAGATTTTTCCCTAATGGTATCCTGGAACTTCTTCATTGTACTCCCTGACTCTCACAAATGTATGCTCAGCTGTGGTACTTGTCAAAATCAGTGCTTCCATGGGGAATGATGGTAGAAAGCTCCTATGTTGCCATGTTTCTGACATCACTCCTCATTTCCAGATCTTCACATTCCTTCTAATACTTTTTCTCTGAACTCTGCTTGTTAGTCTTACTCCCTGAACTCCACTGTATCCTGAGGGCATATTTCTATCCTTCACCTTTGTAGTCAGTTTCACAAAAGCAAGAACCCAGATGGACCCTAGAGTTAGTAGTACAGTCAAAAGTCAAAGCGTGGTTCTTGGAAGATGAGTTTTATGAAATATTTTGGTATAAAGGGGTTCCATTGTCAACCAAATACTAAATTCCTTTTGTGGAGAATCATAGTACATATGGGATATCCTATGATTAAGAAACTAATTGTTCTTTGTTTAACACAGCAATTCTCAAAGTTAGCCATGTGCATATCCCTTGCTTACCTTCTCCCTTCTCCCCTCTGAATTGAAGAGAAGAGTGGAAGGGAGGAGTTATCCTGGAAAGCTACATTTTTAAGGCTTCCATGTCAACTAGCTTTCTGACCCTGATGTGAGGCTCTCGTGGGAGATTGGAGGATAGAAAGAAAGGAAAAGTCAGGGTATTCTTCCTCCCCTGCTACACCCAGTGCTTCAGTGGAGTCTTCTGCAACAGCAGTGCTTCCTCCACAGGAAGGACAGACAAACATTCTCACTGGTTCCAAGTTTTATTGAGTAGCTCCATATCCATCTTTCTTTTGTACTAAGAGCAGTAAGGGTTTCCTGTTACTGCTGATCTATGAGTTGTTTTGCAAGTGGTGGGCCAAGTGGCTCTCTGAAAGTATTTAGCATTTTGCATGCCAGGACTCATCAAACATGCTCACTGTCTTTGTAGCAAAGGACTATTTGCAAAGATGTCAGTATAGTGGAAATACTGGTTATCAGTTTCATGAAATCTGCCTCTGTATCATGCTCCTAGATTTTCAGAGATCTATTAATCAAGATAAGGGTTCTGGCCAGTTTGTTGGTAAGGCTTTTGAGCAACTGAGTTCCTAGATCTGGATATGTCCCTACTGCCTGGTGAAAAGCTTTTGTATCACCACTGACACCTTCTCACATTTGTGAGGTTGCCAATAAATGCCCATATTCTCTACAGCAATAGAAAAATGATGGGTAGTCCATACCAGATCCTGAGCTCTGTCTCACAAGCATACCCCATTTGGAGATGAAGACAGGATCTCTCCAAAGAAGTCTGAGACAACATATTAAGTCACTGATTCCTGGGTAGCACCGAATGCTACATCTTTTCCTGCTAAGATCAGTATCAAGCATGGTAGGTTAAATATTCCAAAGATATTTATGTTCTAATCCCCAAAACCTGTGAATATGCCACCTTACATGGCAAAAGGACTCTGCATATATAATTAAGTTTAGAGTTTTGAGATGTGAGATTACCTTGGATTATCAGGTGGACCTAATGCAATCACAAGGGCTCTTATAGAGGGAGGCAGGAGCATCAGAGTCAGAAGGGATGTGACGACAGAAACAAAGTTGGAATGATGTAGGCCATGAGCCAAGGAATGCAGGCAGCCTTTAGAAGCTGGAAGAGGCTAGGACACAGATACTCACACAGAGCCTCCAGAAAGAACACAGCCCTACCGTCCCATTTTATATTTCTTATCTCTAGATCCATATATGTTTTTCATTTTAAGCCATTAAGTTTGTGGTAATTCATTTTCACAGTAATAGGAAGCAAATATATCAAGAGCCTGCAGGAAAATGCAACTCGGGTAACTGAAAATTTGGAGGTTCCTTCAGCCTCACATACAGTCTAAGTTTTTCTAAGAGAATTACATGGAGCCCATCTCCCCATCCACTTGCTTAGTTGGGGCTGGTTTGTCATTCTCAGTTCAATCATATCTACTGTTCTTTGAAATAATAGTTTCTATAATCATTATACGTGCTAGGTGATTTTTTTTTCTCCTTCTTTACACATTGATATACGATTTGGTGGGTGGTTAAAATTTCACATCAACACATATCTCACAGAACAGGAGCAAAGGCTTAAAAGCCAAGCCTTGGAAGGCAGGACCAGGGCAGGAATCAGAGCCAAAAATATAGTCAGGACAATCACATTAATACAATCTCAATGTCTCCCTCCCTTCAGCCTTCCCTTCTCTTTTTCTCTCTCTGAGTTAGTCTTTTTCTCTTCTCAGTTTTCTCTCTCTCCTTCTGTCTCTTGTTCTGTCTCTATTTTCTCTCTCTTAGCATACTGCCTTCTTATTAACACTGCTTTGTGCTCCCCTTCAAAACACAGGAGATCTCCTATATAATCAGAGACACAGCAGCTAGCAATAGCTCATGCTCTTTCAGGGTCACAGAAGGAAGAACATTTTTGGGAAACACAGTGATTGGCCAGCCTTGAGTCATGTGGCAAGGCTGTGGGATCATGTTAGAAAATGGACAGTACTATTTGGACTCCGTGTTACTTCAGTGAGAAAAGGAAAGGGGTGGTGGGGGAGGGTGGGGACAATGGTCAAAAGAAGAATATGGAAGGTCGGTGAAGATAAAAATAAATGTCCATTTGAGGCTTACTGGTTTTGTTTTTTTGAAGATACGAAGTCTTGCTCCATTGCCTAGGCTGGAGTACAGGGTATGATCATGACTTACTGTGGCCTCAAACTCCAGGGCTCAAGCAATCCTCGCACTTCAGCCTCCTGAATTAGCTGGGACTTGCAGGCATGCAGCAACAGGCCTGGCTAATTTTTAAATATATTTTTATAGAAATGGTGCCTTGCTATGTTGCCCAGGCTGGTCTCAAACTCCGGGCCTCATATGATGCTCCCACCCTGGCCTCTTATAGTGCTGAGATTACAGGCGCGAGCCACCATGCCTGGCCACTGGGTATTTTTAAAGACTAAAGTGAACCTATGGCTGATGACACAGAACATTTCTCCTCATATAGAAAATGTTTAAATATAGGCTCTCAGAAAACGTCCCACAGTAAGACCATAAAAATTTAAGATTTAAATTGCATAGATGTTATAGAAAGACTCTAGTGTTTTCTATCTGCTCAAATTTATAAACATGTTTCTGTGTGTGCGTGTGTATATATATATATATATACACACACAGAGACATTTGAAATTTTCATTTATAATTCTCATTTGTAAAAGAGACTTACTCACAAACATTCAAATTCAGCACTACCAAGAAAATTGCTTGTCTAATTTTCTAGGACTTTAATAACATGAGTTTTCTAAACATGACATAGTCATGTAGACAAGCATATTGTAGAACTCAAATTAATAACTGTTGATTTATTTACCAACTTTATAAATGCTCCTGGATTTAAAACTTCAATACCTGTTTTCTTTGACACATATTCCTGAAACAATTGGTCTTAAAATATTTAAAAATCTGTAATGAAAAGCAAATAGAGTCAGCCTATTAGGAAGTAGCTCAGTAGAAATTCTTTGTAGACCTGGTTTAAGAAACAAATCTAATAACTATGTATTATCATTTATATTGTTAATAAGAGTTGAAATATTTAAAAATATGTGTTAACCTTGAAACATTTAAATAAGCTTCCTTTGACACTGTTTATATTATTATTTGCCTAAGAAGATTCCTTTTTAATAGACATTACAGAGAGATGTTTCTATCAAATCTTTATTCAAATAATGTGGTTCTATGAGGGCAGTCTTGGTTTGAATTAAGAAGCTTCCCAAGATTTGATATCTCTGTGTAGGCAGCAATGAAGAAGCTTGCATCAAGGAAGGGCTAAAAATCAACAGCAAGATTAATGAGTGTCATAAAGATCTAATTTTACTTTATACAGATAGGGTCACATAAATAGTTTTGTTTCTCGAAACGACTGAAGGCTCACTGAGCATCACAGAAATACTCCTCTGCTTTGCTGCAGAAATTCTCCCTGGCTTAGAATTGCTTATATTTTAAGGGAATAGTCCCCTTCTTAAGCCTGGATCTAGGAAACAGTGCCACAGAAATGGTAGTTTTGACATACTTGTGACACCCAAGGTGCTCAGTTTTGAGCATGTCATGGTTTTGGCAATGAAAATGGCAAACACTTATATAAGCAGTCCTGCAAACAAATTAGGCATCCCACAAGTAGTTGGCATAAGCCCAATCATTTAAAATATCTACAAATTCAGTTATTAGCCCATTGGCCATTAGCTGAAAATTGTTTTTTTATATGTGAAATATGGAATGATAAAATATCATGAGCATGCAGTCTGTTTGGTTCCACATTTACTATCTGGATTCAGTTTTCTCATCTTGAAACTGGATAGAACATATGCCTACTCCCCTTCCCATGAATAGGGGGGCCAAGGAAAGCCTGAATGGGATGAACAGAACAATGGTTTAGAGCTGAAGTCTCTCTTCAAGAGAGACTTTGGCAGATAGTATCAGCCTTTAGTTGGCCAGTACACCCAGAGGAGTCTAAGCATCAATTGCAGCTCAAGCTTTTTGAGTTGCATCTAAAACAAAAGGGGGAACTGAGGGAATCTGTAGGGATCGCTCCCGTGAGGCCCCTGGGAAATGGGCCTCCCCATACGGTGAGCTTGAGCCCAGACACAGATCCCTAGTTGGGGGAGTCGAGCTAAGGGAAAGTAGGAACCGAGAGAGGAACTATATG
>CAUYQU010083095.1:0-24331 GCA_963574635.1 Cheracebus regulus
GCATGGGGAGAAATGCCAGATATAGGTGAAGGGGAGGAAGGCAACAAATTACACTGCCACGTGTGTACCTATGCAACAATACTGTATGTTCTTCACATGTACCCCAAAACCTAAAATGCAATAAAAAATAAATAAATAAATTAAATAAAATTACAATTACTGTATATTTTTATTGCTTAATCTGGAGCAAACTGTTTTGCTAATATACATAACATTTTCTTATCTGTTAACAAATACAAAACAATACTAACTCCCTAAGTGTGATTAAATTCTCAGTACAATCAATCCCATTCAATTGGATCATGTTTGTTTTTACCTCCAATCTAAAAATTACATTGTAAATCTACAGATTACATGGGTTTCACCACCATCTCCAGTAAAAAATACATTTAAATTGATTAGAAAACAGTTGAACTGATAGTGCTATATCAACAAGACCTATGTGATGAGGTAATGCTTGCTGGATATTTAATGTTAAATTAATGAGGATTAAGCAACCATTACTACTCTTAGAGTACCACTAATAGATGTTTTATTATTATGTGACTAGAGAGATTCCTTCTTCTCACTATTTTTCTTGTACACTAATTAATGTGGCAAAGCTTCCCGAAAAATTGAATGCTGAGGTGTATTTTTTAATGCAGGCAAGAAAGTATGAATTGGAAATTATTTTTCTGAGTTAAAGTAACTAATAACATTAGAAAAGTTCACTTATCTATGTCTCATCATTCATGTCCATCCTCTTATATATACAATGCTCTTGATAGAAATGTGGGAAAAGGTTCTTTTGTAGGCAGCTGTGGCAGTCAGCCTTCAAAATGATCCCTGATGATGCGCACCTCCTGGTCGTCATACCCTTGTGTTGTATCTTCTCATATTAAATAGAGCAGTCTTGTTTATCAATAGGACACTGCACAAATGATGGCATGTGATATCCTCAGCTAGTTCATAAAAGATGTTGATACTTCTACTCTGTTATCTTGGATCATTTGTCACAGGGAAGCCAGCGGTTATTACCTAAGGATAGTTAAGAAGCCTTAGGGTGAAGTGTCATGTCAAGGAAATGAGACTTTTGCCAAAAGCCAACAACACTCCAGATACACAAATTGGCAACCTTAAAAGTAGATTCTCTACTCCTAGTGAAGACTTCGGGTGATTGCCCATATCTTAACTGTAACCTCATAACAGACCCTAAGCCAGAATCACACAATTCTCTATTCACAAATCCATAATCCACAGAAGCTGAATGATGATAAATGCTTATTATTGTTTTAAGGCACTAAGTTGTGGGATAAATTCTTACGCATATTAGATGACTAATATACCCCTGCTTGAATAATTATGGAGCCCTGCTTCTCTGAAAGGATTTGTCCACGTGAAATAGCTCATGGCATCTTGCAACAGAAGGCCCCAGTCCAAAGGCCAGACAGCAACTTCATGCAAAATAGATGAAGGCCATTTTCTGTGTACATTCAAGCCTATCAGGGTTCCTGGATTAAGGTATGGAATGTTGCAAAGGGAAAGGCTCTGGACTAGGAGACTGGCAAAGACACTAGCTCTACTCATTTGAAAACATGTGACATGGAGCATGGCACATAACTTCTACATTTCATTTCAGTAAAACTGAAATGAGTCTTTTCCTTGTTCCAAGTATTATGATGATCAAATAAGGGAATTCATGAGAAAACATCATTGAAATCAGTAAAGAACTATGTCCATGTTAGAAATTGCTAGTCCTTGGCACCTAGCTTAAAAAGTATAACCTAGCTCCTGCTTGTGTATTTTTATCTGCCTATAAGACTCTGTCCATTTTTCTTGGTCTGAATTACTGGACATATGTGCAGCTCATAAAATTGTCTTCCATTCCTTGATGCACGCATATGTACTATATTTATTTGTTCTGTTTAGTGCCGAACCCACAGGAAAAAAAAAAAACAGGCCTTCCTTACCTTTATTAATTGTCTTCAAGTTTCCCCTCCTAACCATGTTCAGGCTGGCTTGCCCTATCTATCCAATATAAGAAGATTCTAGATCTTCCACTCTTGTTCATCTCTGGACCTGTGCTAGAAACCACATCATGCTAAATAAAGAATTAAAAGCAACACACTTTTTAGTACCTGTTCATATCATTATGGATGTTAAAAAAAAATTTTATTATGTTAATTCAGCTCATATTTATTACTCAATTTATTCCTCTGTGTAATATCACTAATAACAGAAATCCCACTAATATTTATGCTCTGTATAGAAGACTATTCTAGGTCCTAGAAATAGAGGAGTGAAAAAGGAAAATCTCTACCTTCGCAAGACTTTTAGTTTAGTGAGCGGGTACAGGCCCTAAATAAACTGTATAAAACACACAGCATAACAGACAGTGTTATAAAGAAAACCAAAGAAGACAAGGATTGTAGGTGGTCTTAAATAGATTTGCCAAAAAGTCTTCACGGACAAAGTGACATACAAGTGAAGATCTGGTGGAAGTAAAAAATGCCACGTTAATACCAATGGAAGTGCCAGTGTCAGTAGAGGAAACATCCAGTGCAGAGGCCCTGACGTGGGGACATGTTCAATTTGTTTAAAGAAGAGTAAGGAGGTCAGTGTGGTTGGAACAAAGTGAGCAAGGTGAAATTGTAAGAGATGAGGCCAGAGGTTTTAACAAGAGTCTAGATCTTTTCCAGTAATCTGGGTTTTACTTGAAGTGTGATGAAAAGCCTTTGAAGAATCATGAGCAGAGGGTTGATCTGATCGAATTTATGTTTCTAAAAAAGATATGGACAGTTGTAATAAGAACAAATTGAAGGGGCTTATGGCAGATGCTAGTGACTGGTGAAGAGGCTTGAGAATGATGGAACTGGATTGGACAGGGGTGATAAAAAAAAAAAAAGATATGGTGAGAAATGATCTGATTTTGGATATATTTTGAAGACAGAGCCAAAACAATTTGCTGACAGACTGATTTATCATATTAGAGAAAGAGGATGATTCAAGGAATTTTGGCATGAGCAACTGGAAGGATGGAATTGTCTTTTAAGTGATGAGAAAGACTGAAGAAAAATTAACTTTTAAAGACTATAAGGAATTTCTGAATATGTTAATATTGAGAGGTCCATCAGATGTCCAGGTAAATATGTCAAATGGGCAGTTAATTATGCAACTTGGAAATTCCAGAATGATATCTGGGTTCATTTAGGATTAATCAAGATTTGATTGTCTTAAAGTTGATATTTTATTAAACCTAAAGCTGAAGTATGAATTAAAAACAAAAGACGGAACCCTGGAACACTTTAATTTTAGGTAAGCAGGTAGAAGAGACATTAGCAAAAGAGCTTGAGAATGAGCAACCTGTAACTCGGGAGAAAAACCATGACAGTGGGGCATCCTGAAAGCCAAGTGAAAACAGCATCCGCAGGACAAAAGGCCCTTTAACCCTGTCGAATGCTGCTGATAGGCCAAATATGGAACTCAGAATAGGTGCAATGTGGAAGTCTTCGGTAACTTTGACAACAGTAATTTCAACGGGGTTGTAAGCATGAAAGCCTGAACATGGTAAATTCAACAAAAACAACAGCAAGGAAATTAGAGAGTCCTGGTGACAACTGTTTTGAGAATTTTTCTAAGTAATGAAAAAATCCAGTGTGGTAACCAGGGAGAGGTGAAAGATCCAAGGAGAATTATTTTAAGGTGGGAGATATACAGAAAAATTTGATTCATGAGGACAATTTCAGTAGAGAGAAAAGAAGCAATGATACAGCAAAGAGAGAAGATTTTCTTAAGCAATATGCTTGCATGGGCACACAGAAACTGGCACATAGATGGAAGAATTGTCCAGTGCTTGCAGTCAAAATAGGTTTCAGCAACAGACACAGTTCACAGGCACTGGTAATAATTAGGCAAATGTGTTTGCTGAGGCTTTCTGTAATGCTCCTTTGAGTGCTTCAATATTCTCAGAAAAATAGCATGTCAGGTCCTGGACTGAGAATGAGCATAAAGGAGCAGGTGTTGAAGATTTGAAGAGAGGAAAGACAATTTGAAATAGTCATCAAAGAAAATGGGAGAGTGACTGGATTAGGAAACCACCATGTGAATTATAGGCATCATTAAAAGCTCACTTTAAATTTGCGGTCATGTTTAAAGTGATGTGGTGTGCTTTTCTCCAGCCAGCTTTCTACTGGGCAGAAGTAGAAGGGAGACAAGTTGGATGTATATGTGACACACGCTGGCTTTGCCAAGAGGTACAGGAAAGTGAGTGAAAGTCAAGGGAGATAAGTGTACGGGCCAAGGAGTGGTTGCAGCTAATGAAAATGGAATTTAAGCATATAAGAAGAGAAACAGAAATAGGAGGAAGAGTTTTTACTATTAGAGGATAATAAAAAGTGGTTAGTCAATTGACTATAGGCCCATGAGTTAAACAGATTGTTGGAGTTGGGGTTTTAGACTATGTGAACTGGAAAAATAGGAAGTGGTTGTTAGAGAATGGGGTAATTGTTAATTAAATTTAGAGGAACTGCAGTTACTGGTCATGACAAGTTGTAGGATGTGATCTTGCAAGTGAGTAGGTGGGGACACAAATATTGAAGGAAAGGAGAAAATATCCTCTAAGTAGATACTGAAATTCTTAATAATTACGGCAGGAGTTGTGGTAGAGGAAGTGACCCTAAACCAGGAGCTAATGGCTTGAGGGAATAAGAGAAAGTGACAAGAGAATCAGTGTTTCGAAAAAAAACTCAAACACAACCAAAAGTGATTTTTGCTATCCTTTCAATACAACAATAATCACCAGCACAGAAGAAAAATTCTGTGACCAAATATTGAATTCTTGTCATCACTAGGCAAGCAATCAGTTCTGCAGCAGACCAACTGGGTGTCTTCCAGTTTAATTCCGACATTATCTAACTGGAGATAGTGTCTGATCCTACAGGTTGAGGGTTCAGTCTCCAAGACAGCCCTTCCTTCAGACACCAGTTACAATACTCGACCTCCAGAACTTCTCAGTGACTGGCATCAAGCTGGGGTTCCCACAACACCTTGGATTAATTTACTGGAGTGACTCACAAAACTCAAGGAAACATTTACTTAAATTTACCAGTTTAACACAAAAGATACTGATGAAGAGATACATAGAGCAAGATATGAAGAAAGGGGCATGAGCTTCCATGCTGTCTCTGGGTACACTACCCTCCAGGAACCTTCAAGTGCTCTACTATCCAGAAGCTCTCCAAACTCAGTCATCTATGGCCTTCTAATGAAACTTCATTGGATAGGCATGACTGACAACCATGTAGAAATGTACTAGAACAAAAAAGAGCATGATCTCAGCCGAGAAAGTCCTCTCTAAAAATACATGCTTCTTGGCCATTCTCTACATCATTTATTCCTCCAGGGTACGGAGCAGGACCCTCTCTGGAATGACCCACAGTCAGATTAGAGTCCCTCTTTGGGCCAGTGAAAGGAGGGCAGGAGAAGATCAGAGAGAGAGAGATTGTTTTCTGAGGCCTAAAGCACCCCAACACTTCAACAGAGCTATGGGAGTTAGGAGCCAGGGGCTGTGGACAAAAACATATGCAAGTGATATCACAGTTAGACACTGATAAGGTTAGGCTTTGTGTCCCCACCCAAATCTCATCTTGAATTGTAATCCCCACAATCCCTATATGTGAAGGAATAGACCAGGTGAAGGGAATTGAATCATGGGGATGATTTTTCCCCACACTGTTTTTGTGATAGTGAGTTCTCAGAAAATCTGATAGTTTTTTAAGGGGTTTTTTCCCCTTCACTCAGCACTTCTCCTTTCTGCCACCTCGTGAAGAAGGTGCTTTGCTTCCCTTTCACCTTCTGGAATGACTGTAAGTTTCCTGAGGCCTTCCCAGCCATACTGAACTGTGAGTCAAATAAAACTCTTTCCTTTGAAAACTACTCAGTTCTGGGTAGTATCTTTACAGCAGTGTAAGAAAGGACTAATACAGTAAATTGGTAATGGTAGTGGGGAGCTGCTATAAAGATACCTGAAAATGTGGTATCTTTGGAACTGGGTAACAGGCAGAGGTTGGAACAGCTTGGAGGGCTCAGAAGAAGACAGGATGATGTGAGACAGTTTGGAACTTCCTAGAGACTTGTTGAACAACTTCAACCAAAATGCTGATAGTGGTCAATGAAGTCCAGGCTGAGGTGGTCTAAGATGGAATGACAAACATGTTGGGAGTGGAGTAAAGGTCACTCCTGCTGTGTGAAGAGACTGGTGGCATTTTGCCCCTGCCCTAGAGATTAATGGAAATTTGAACTTAAGAGAGATGATTTAGGGTATCTGATGGAAGGAATTTCTAAGCATCAAAGCATTGAAGAGGAAGCAGAGTACACGTTTGAAAAATTTGCAGCCTGACAATGCAATAGAAAAGAAAAATCCATTTTCTAGGCAGAAATTAAAGCTCACTATAGAAATTTGCATAAGTAACGAGGAGGTGAATGTTAGTCACAAGACAATGGGGAAAATATCTCGAGGGCCTGTCAGAGACTTCACGGCAGACCCTCCCATCAAAGGCCTGGAAAGCTAGGAAGAAAACATGACTTCATGGGCCAGGCCCAGGTCCTTGCTGCTTTGTGCAGTCTGGGAATTAGCTGCCTTGCACCCCAGCATGGCTAAAAGGAGCAAACATACAGCTCAGGCCATTGCTTCAGAGGGTGCAACCCCCAAGCCTTGGCAGCTTACACATGGTGTTGGGTTTGAGGGTACACAGAAGTCAAGAATTGAAGTTTGGGAACCCCCAGAGTCCCCACTGGGGCACTACCTAGTGGAACTGTGAAAAGAAGGCAACCATCCTCCAAACTCCACAATGGTAGATCCACTGACAGCTTGCACCATGTGCCTGGAAAAGCCACAGACACTCAATGCCAGCCCATGAAAGCAGCAGCTGAGACAGGGGCTGTACCCCACAAAGCCGTAGGGTCAGAGCTGCCCAAGAACGATGGAAACCCACCTCTTGCATCAGCATGACCTCCATGTGAGACACAGAGTCAAAGGAGATCATTTTGGACCTTTAAGATTTGACTGCCTCACTGGATGACAGACTTTAACAGGCTTTGTTTTGGCCAATTCTCCTATTTCAAATAAATGTATTTGCCCAGTGCCAATATCCCCATTGTATCTAGGAAGCAACTGACTTGCTTTTGATTTAATAGGCTCATAGGCAGATGGGCTTTGTTTTGGCCAGTTTCTCCTATTTCAAACAAATGTATTTACCCAATGCCTATCCCCTACTGTATCTAGGAAGTAACTGACTTGCTTTTGATTTTATAGGCTCATAGGCAGAATGAATTTACCTTGTCTCAGATGAGACTCTGGACTTGGACTTTTGGGTTAATGCTGGAATGAATTAAGACTTTGGGGGACTGTTTGGAAGGCATGGTTGGTTTTGAAATGTGAAAAGGATATGAGATTTGGGAGGGGCTGGGATGGAATGGTACAGTTTAGCTATGTCCCCACCCAAATCTCATCTTGAATTATATCCCCATAATCACGATATCCCCTATCTGTCTAGGCAGAGAACAGCTGAAGATGTCTGAATCATGGAGACAGTTTTTCCATGCTGTTCTCATGATAGTGGGTGAGTTCTTAAAAGATCGGATGGTTTTCTTGTCCCTTCATTCCACACTTCTCTTTCTTGCCACCACAAAAAGAAGGTGACTTGCTTTCCCTTCACCTTCTGCCATGATTGTAAGTTTCCTGAGGTTTCCCCAGCTGGGCTGAACTGTGAGTCAATTAAATCTATTTTTTTTATTAATTACCCAGTTCTAGGTATTACCTTTACAGCAGTTGAGAATGGACTACTATAGATACCAACTGCAGCAAGGAGGGACACTGGATAAGATAGCCTCATGACATGGAATTGTCAGATTGAAAACTGGATGCTTTTAGAAGCAATAGAAGAGAATTGTTTATATGGTTTGGCTCTGTGTTCACATGCAAATCTCATGTCAGATTGGAATTTGCAATTTCAGGGGAGGGACCTGGTGAGAGGTGATTCAATCTTGAGTCAGATCTCCCCTTACTGTTCTCATGATGATGAGCTCTCACAAGATCTTATTGTTTAAAATTGTGTAGCCCTTCCCCTTTTTACTCTCTCCTGCTCCACCATGTTAAGACATGCTTGCTTCCCCTTCTGCCATGATTGTAAGTTTTCTGAGGCCTCCCAGCCATGCTTTCTATATAGCCTGTAGAACTGTGAGTCAATTAAACTTTTCTTCATAAATTACCCAGTCTCTGGAAGTTCTTTATAGCAGTGTGAGAACTGACTGATATAATTGTCTTCCAACCATAATGACGAGTAAGGAGACTATTTTATCTCTGGGAGATGAATATGCAGTGAAGGAGCAAACCTCGGCCACTTCAGATGACTATAGGAGCAAGAAAGTGAAGAGACTATTTACTGAATGTGAGAATGTGGGTAAGTTTGCTGATGAGCAACTGTGTATAGAACAATCAATTCTATATTTTCTATTCTTTAGTAACTTGATTATATGTTCAGGAATACAGATGTAGAGGTGAAACAACCTGTACACATTCAGACATAACTGAACTGTAGCTGAGTTCAATTGTATTAATGATTTACACTGCACTAGCAATCCAGGCTGACAGAGTCAAAACAATCTCTGGCTTTAGGAGTTTCTTCTACTTCTATAGCTCCACAGTGTTTTATGATAGAGAAAAGCTTATGTTCCATAGTCTAGTCAAATGGAAAGTAAAACGTCGATATACAATTTTGACATTAAGATAGTGACTCTGGTTAAAAATGTGAACTTGGCAAGCTGATAAAAATATTTTCAAAACAAGAAGCAACAAGATAAAGTGGAATGGACACTCTACTAAACTTGCATTCTAGTATTATTTACTCCACTATTTGCTTAACTTATTTGGGCTTTAATTTTTCATTGATATAAACTGAGGTCATACAAGATAAATGTGAAGGTCCTGACTCCAAATTTCCAATATAGTAGCCTACCAGCAAAATAAATAATCAAATTATTTTTTATACATTAACTTTCCTTTCTACTTACTCTGCTTCAGAATATGTGAAAATTTTATTTGTATATGTAGTTAAAAAGTGGAGCTCTAAATAAATAGTATAAATAAACTTTGCTTTTATATTAGAATGCATTTGAAAGATGAAACAAAATAAATGTTCATACCAAACAAAAAGTATTACAAAAATTATCTTCCCTCATTCCCAAAGGACAGCATTTTCCTGTCTTTCAATCATTACTGAGAAATTTATTGGGGTCAGCATTATAACTGATTTATTATTATTATATAATTAATATAAACCACAGAAAAGAATGATGAAAGGAAAAATGCATAATATACCAAAAGGTGGTATAACATTTAAATAAAATGAAAAGAAAAATGTAAACTATTTCTGGAAAAACTCTAGTTTTAAGATTGAAATAAGCGCTATTCTTGAGAGTGCTTACACCATCATAGCTAGAACCCATCTTTAACACTAACTTCTATGTTTGCTTCCATTAAACATTTTTTAATTTTGCAATTGAAGTGGAGGACTATAAGAACCAAGCTGATAGTAGAGGATGTATAAAATAATTGACATTTCTCTTCATCTTTAATCAGAGAGTAGATTGTAAATAAATATTAATAATGTGACTAAATATTAATTATCTATTGATATGTAGCTATTGATATTACCCCAAAGCTTTAATATCTAAAAACAGCAATATGCATTTGTTATTTCTCAGCTTCCATGGGTCATAAATTCTGGAGGAGTTTGAATGGGCAGTTCTGGCTTTGGGTTTGCAGTGATGTTGCAGTCAGATGTTGGTTAAGACTGCAGTCAACTGAATATCTGAGTAAGGAAGAATTATCCAGTTCCAAGCTGGCTCATTTACATGACTAGTAAATCAACACTGGCTGTTGTAAGGCCTTGCTTCTTCTCCATATAAACCTTTTTCAGGGAAGTTGAGTGTCCTCACAATATGGCACTGGCATCCTTCAAAAGTGATGCAAAAGAACTACAGCCAAGTAAAAGCTATCCCTTTTATAACCTAGTATGCCTTTTATAATCACATAGCAAGATTTCCAGCATATTCTAGCTGTTAAAAGTAGGTCACAAGTCCAGCCCACATTCAAGAGTAGAGAAATTATGCTTCTTTTTAAAGGAAAGAATAGCAATGAATTTGCAGAAATATTTTCAAATTGTCAAAGATTACATAGTAGATTGATTTCTCCATTTTTTAATTGAGTAGTCAGTCGTATATCTAAGAAATTCTTTTAAAAATACTTGATATTTTCAGAAAATTGATTTTCCTTCTCTCTTTCTTTCTCGTTTTTCTCTTTCTCTTCCTCCTCCTCCTTTTTCTAAAATTGGTTACTCAGTTGATCACCTCAGTTCTATGTTTTGGAACCTAGTAGACATAGCCTAAGTGTTTCTTTCAATGTCACCCAACAAAACGTGGAATGCAGTTTAAGTTTTCCAAGTGACAAGTGACAGATTTGCTCATATTCTTTTTAGTTATTTTGAAATAACCTATTGATGACAGCAGCTTGGATTTTATTCGTAGGCTCTGTGATTGTAAATATAAGATTCAGGGAAGTGAGTTTCTAGTGAATATGAGATAGATTCTTGGGTGTGGGGGAGAATTTATGAAAACTTTAAGTGACAAGGTCATAGAGAGAATTTTGGCACCCACATAGTATAAATGTGGTGCATGATGTGGTAAAAGAAATTGAATTGATGACTAGATAATGCACTACAGACCTTTCAAATAGCAAGAGCAAAAGTTATTTTTCTTTTATTTCTTATTTATTTTAATTAATAATGTATGATGGTGATCTCAGCAGTTTAGCACAGCAAGTTCCAATCTCTCATTTTCTATCTGCAGTACAGAGATGTGACTCTGCTGTCAATATAGGTTGTGGCATTTGTTATATAACAAAAACCAAAACCATATTTAGTGTGGCTAACTTTCTGAACCTCTGTACATCAAAAGGATAAATTGTTGTCTGTGCTAAGAGATGATGTCACCTCATGGCTTGTTTAAAATAAAAGGTAAAGTTATATAGTGAGCAGAGGAAAGGGCTGAAGGAGTCATTCTCTGCATACAAGAAAATACAGAAAGCAAAGAAAAAATATTTCAGATTTTCATAGGATATCACATATGAAAAATGGCCTGTTGAAGGGGTATAAAATTTATTCAGCCATGCATAACTACAATGTTCGCTATTACTATACTGCATATTTAATTTCCAGTAAATTATTTTTGAAAGCTCAAATGTTTAGCCAAGACCAGCAAACTTTTTCAAATATATAAATATCTTTGCTACTCTCAAGCTAGATGTATGCTATACTTTCCATCTGAATTACAATGCACAAAGATCAAAGACTGGCATCCAAAGAAATTTCACTGGCAGTGAAGGTCAGAAACTTCAAAAATAGTGCTAATCGAATAAGAAAATAACAGAAAAGTGCTATCCAAGAATGGCTATGTTTAGTGTACATGCAGGCAGCTGAGGAATTTTTCTATAGTTTAGTTATGAAGTACATATTCTCATTCCAACTTGTATTTGAAGAATTTTTAAGTGATTTCGTCAGGAAAAAATTTAAATCCCAATGACTAAAAAGTGACATAATTCTCAGTGTTTATTCTATGTTATTTACAAAAATAGAAATGCCCTGTGAACATAAAAGCAATACTAACTTTTTATTTTAGAGCAGTACATTTTAATGCAAGAACTTAATGTAATTGACTTTGTGACATATGGAAAAGAAATTACTAACTAATCATTGATTTTTAGTCTCATCTTCCTGTTTAAGGCTCTGGATGTTCAGAGAATTGTGGAGAAATTTTAAAGAGTCATTTAAGTATTTCTAAAGAATGAAACAATAGCAACTTTTTTTTTTTAGCAGAGCAGTATTTTCCAGAAGGTAGGTTTTAGGTACTGCAACATTCTATGGAAGAGGAAAATACCTGAATTAAATGAAAATTTTATCACTCAGAAAATTGTTCTAGAACAAAAATGAAAATTTCAAAGTTTTAAGATTGTTCTCAAAACCCCAGGGGGTAAATCTCATTGCTTTTTTTTGCTTTTTCCCCAATCTTTTCTAAGACGGAACAATGAAAGAGCTAAGATGTTATAAGAGAGCCAATAGAAGCCCCATCTGAGTTCTGTCAGACTAGAGCTGAGTCAGTTGCTACAAGGAGACACTGCCAAACAAAGCCAGCCGATAAAAGGAAAGTTTTCCTTTATGAGTGTGAGTTTCTAAATAAAATCTTTTCACGATTTGGCTGAGTATAGAAGTTTGCTAGAATCTATGTAGCCCACAGGGAAATGGACAGGAAACCGTTACTTTGTGAAGTTTTTATCATTGCAAGTGGATTGGAGAACGGAGGTACGGTTTTAGATTGCAATCAAGAAGTATCATAAAAGGTATAGGGGGGTCAAAGTCAACCTAGAATTTTTCTTTCAAGGGGTTTTTGAGATTAGTGTAGCTCTTCAGTAATGACATACTGATTGGTAATATGTACAGACACTGTCTTCAGCAGTTCAGAGAGGAAGTGGAAACAGGACACCCAAGAAGCCTGGCTCTGAAACAGCACGTGAGAGCAGGAGCAAGTTCCTTTGTGGCTAAGTCCGCTCTGAGTGACACTCATGTCTGAGCCTCTCAGAGGTAGCATTGCTTGACAGAAATAGGAGGAGACTGTCATTGGTTGTGCAGTGGAAGTGCAGCAGGAGAATAGGGTCTGGAGGCAGGAAACCTAAGGCCAATTCACACTGACTTCCTAGAACTGGATCAAAAGGAAAATCCCACCTCTCCATGCCTAAGTAAGAAAAGTCTCAGAGGCCACTCTTTTTGCAACCCCCCACCTTTCTGCATTACAGATGAAAAATGGAAAATACCTCTGATTGGTCCCCTCCTGCAACCAATCACATTGATCTCAAGCCATCATGTATAGACCATACCTTTGTAATTTCACTTCAACCTGATTGGTTACCTCCCGCAACCAGACTGGTCACATGCCACTTCTTCATTTACATAGAATGTAACCAAGTAACCGATGGGAAACCTCTAGACGGTATTTAAACACCAGAAAATTCTGTAACCAGGGCTGGTGAGCCACTTGCTTCCACTCTGTGGAATGTACTTTTGTTTCAATAAATCGATGCCTTTATTGGTTCATTCTTTTATTACTTTGTTAGTTCATTTTGTCCAAGTCTTTGTTCAAAATGCCAAGAAACTGGAGGACTCATCTCCTTCACCAGTAACAGAGGAGAGAAAACAGCAATGGAATTTACCACAGCATAAGGACCAAATCTTCACCTGTGTTTCAAGAACCTTGTAAGCCCCAAAGATCCTCATTATTGGAAATCAGAGTAAAACTTGTTTTTAAATAATAATACTATGGTACTTCTTGCTCCCAAGTGTTGGGGAGCAAATACTTGCCCATTAAATACATAAATTGTGCTTACTACACTGTAAAAAGCTGTCTCAGTATGGCATGGGTTTTACTTGTACCTGAAAACAACCTTACAATTTCAGAGATTTGAAATGGACAAACTGAAGTTTTTTCTTGTGATCCACAAAAATGTGAGAGTAAAGTGGCAACATTATGGTATATACCATAAATAAAAACAATTTCTGTGAACTGGTGGAGAACACATTATATAATAAAGAAACGGCAGCCTGTGATTCTCTGTCCCTCATCTCTCTGAGAAGAAAGCAAAGACAGTGAAGCTCATAGTAGAAGACAATGTACCCAAGGAAGCTGGACAGTGCTCAGCAACCTTCCTGTGATGCCCCTTCCTTGTCTTTGTTTTTTTTTTTTTTTTTCAGAGACAGAGTCTCTCTCTGCCACCGAGGCTGGACTTCAGTGGTGCAACCTCAGCTCACTGCAACCTCCGCCTCCTGGGTTCAAGCAATTCTCCTGCCTCCGTAGGGTTAGGATTACAGGTGTGTGCCACCATGCCTGGCTAATTTTTGTATTTTCAGTAAAGATGGGTGTCACTATGTTGGCCAAAATGGTCTCGATATCTTGACTGTGATCCGCCTGCCCTGGCCTCCAGAAGTACTGGGATTACAGGCGTGAGCCTCTGCGCCCGGCCACCTTCCTTGTCTCTTTCTAATGTTTTCCTGCTTTTCTTTTCTTTTTTTTTCCTGTGAACCCTTAGTTTCATTTCTTTAAAATGTTTAAGTCTTTATCTTTTCAGTATTACATTTATAATAATTTTATCACTTTTTAAAAAAATCTCCGTAACTTTTATTTTTCTATTAAGCACGACTTCATTCTAAAATATTAAATCTTTAGCCTAATAATTTTCCATATTTTAGCCTCTTGTTTAAATTTTAATTTTCTCTTTCTCATTTAAACCAGTTGTTTGGCTTACATTTTTGCTTCTGCTTTGATTTACAACTGTCACTTCTTTTTGTAACCATATTTCTCTCCTCATAAATTTATCTGCTCTTTATTTTTATGATTTCTCTTGATAATGACTGAACAGTGAAGAGAGTGGCTACCATGTGTAAGAGGATAGTATGACTTCTGTTCTGATGTGTGCCACCTCTATTTCCCAAGCCTTGTTTCTTGTTTTTGTGTAAGTAAAGAATGTTTTTGTATGAATAGTGTGATGCAGACAACCAATTTAATTTTGTTCCATACACAGATTTAACTGTCCCAGTGCCATTCATGCAATAGTTTCGCCACAATGATGTCCAGTACCACCTCTGTTATATGTCATATTTTCATATTGATGTCAGTCACTTTCAGGACTCACTATGATATTTTTATTGAATTTTTTCTGAAATTAGAAATATATGTATTTCTATACATATATTCTCTATCATCTACATATATATGGGGAGAGTCATATAAAGTTATATTTAGCTGCCTGCCTATAGATACACAGACACAGCTATATAGATATCTGCATATATATGGAAAAACTATAAGGACAATCAAGAGAAGTCAAGATTGTGATTCAAGGAGGGAGTTGGCAAAGGGACACATCTGAAGGGAGCACACTAGGGATTTCAAAGCCACTAATATTGGGCCTATTTCTTTTTTCCTTTTTTTTTTTTTTTTTTTGAGACAGAGTCTCACTCTGTCACCCAGGTTGGAGCACAGTGGTGTGGTCTAAGCTCACTCAACCTCTGCCTCCTGGGTTCAAGGGATGCTCCTGCCTCAGCCTCCCAAGTAGCTGGGACTACAGGCACTTGTCACCATGCCTGGCTAATTTTTTTTTTGTATTTTTAGTAGAGACAAGGTTTCACTGTGTTAGCCAGGATGATCTCGATCTCCTGACCTCATGATCTGCCCACCTCAGACTCCCAAAGTGCTGGGACTAGGAGCGTGAGGCACTGTGCCCAGCCTAGGCCTATTTCTTAAGCTCATAGGAAACATAGGGGGAGCATCCCTAGTTTAGAAATCTAAAATCCAAAATGCTCCAAAATCTGACACTTTTTGAGCACCAACATGACACCACAAGTCAAAAATTTCACACCTGACCTCATGTGATGGGTCTCAGCCAAAAGGCAGTCAAAATTTTATTTTATGCACAAAAACATTAAAAATGTTATATAGAATTACCTTCAGGCTATGTGTGTAAAGTGTATATAAAACATAAGTGAATTTGTGTTTAGACTTGGTTTCATTCTCAAGATATCTCATTATGTATATATGAGAATATTCTAAAATCTGAAAAAGTTCAAACTTTTTCAAAATACTTGCTGTCCCAGGCATTTCGAATAAGTGATACTCAACCTATATTAATAACCATTGCATTGTACACATATATTATTTATAACTACCTTTTATACATGTGTTTTATCAATGGTAAATGCATGAGCAAAAATAGAATTTATTATTTATATGTACTAAAGTGAAGAATTCATGTGGAACTCAAGGTAGAGTTTAAGAAGGGGGAAGTAAAATTCTGCTTTGTTCAGGTAAGTGTCAGATAGTTGTGAAATATCTAAGTTGAGATAGGCATTCATTTCTGGAGCTCAAAGGAGCAGTCTGCAATAAACATGAGTTTGGGAATCTTTAACATGCAATTGGTGACTGTGGAGAAAAAGAAGACGGTGTAAGGTTGAACTCTGAAGAAAACTTTACTTCAGAATTAAGAAAGAAAACTCTAACAGAAAGACAGCAAAAATTTCTGCCAATGAAGTAGGAAAAGGCCGTTTCAGGGAAGCATAGGTGGGGGGGTTAATCTTCAAAAGAAAGCCAATGAACAATTGTGGTAAACTATGTTGAGCTACCTAGGAAGACAATTTCAGAGAAAGAGGTCACGGCACCTTTGAAAGGAGCAGAGAAAGTGCAGGGCTTCTCTAAGAAATTCTTCACAAAATGTGTGTCTTCTTCCCTCAAATACAATAAAACCTAGATAAAATTTAAAAATAGTAGCCAAACAAGTGGTAATAACAACCTAAATTGGTAAATGTGGAAAAGAAAAAGTCTGAGACTTTATAGAGAGTGGAAAAAGAGAGCACGGCACAGATTCTTTCCCCATGTCCCAAAATCATGATGGTGTTTGCACAGAGTCCTGAACAATATCTCAGATTCTTACATGAAACAAACAAAGGTAGCCCATTCATTTTCTCTTCTTCAGACCATGGAGCAAAAGAAACAACATCTGGAAACATTGCTGTAAAGTAGAAATGGAGAACAAAGAGGAGACTTCATTAGAAGAAACGATTTCTGCACTACACATTCCATAAGAAAAGTAATCTGAAGTCACATGGGTACGGAGTAGACCCAGTTAAGGAAGATTTACTGAAGGCTAAGGAAGCTTAAGCCTCAGGCTTCCCTCACTTACATGAGTCTCTTAGAAGACTTTAAACCTAATTTTATATTCAGAAAGTTGCATTATTTTCCATGATGCGGGCCCTTACATTTGTATACATTCATTAAACTTCAATTCACTATTGTCTATAACTAGGAAAAGTAAACTTTGGTATGGCGTACACACACACACACACACACACACACACACACAGGCAAAACTCAAAAGAGAAAAGCAGAGAAAGCAGAGATCCTGCTGCAAATGACACTGCTACCACTTTCACTCCCATTTTGTTCCCTTTCCCACAATCATTAGATAAAGGCAGTACCTCCAGACTTTACACCACATCTCTTAGAGAAAATAAAACAAAGCTGGCCTCAGTACCGTGTGAAGAGAGCCTGGTTACTATCCCAATTATCTAAACAAATAGAGTGTTTAGGCAAAGACAACAGGGTATAAATGAGACAGATACAAGGAACTGGCATGACAGTTAAGCAAGTATACAAAGGCAAAGCTACTTAAGAAATAACGTATGGAGAAAAAAGAAAAACAGCCCATCCAATAAGGAAACGTATCTTGAGATACAGAAGGAAATTCTTTAAAATTGCTTCATATAGCAGAGCAAACTAGAAAAAAAAACATATGATTTCTATAAAATAGAAGATCAAAGGTAAAATAATAAAAAACAATTTGACTATAATTGCAAATATAAGGGGAAAATGAAGATTACATTGTTATGATAGAATTAATAGATTACAAAACACACAAAAAATTACTCAGCTAAAACTACAATTGCTAACATGGTAAAGGGGGTTTGACATCATCACGTATATATAAAAAGATTAAATTAGAAAGAGACAAATTGGACACAAAGGACAGAGCAAGATAAACCAATGTAAGTGTAATTTCTGTTCTTGAGGAAAAAAAAAAAGAGAAAAGAAGTTATTGTAAATTTAATGCAAGAGAATTTCTCTGATAAGAAAAATAACTGAACCTGCAGATTGAAAGAAAATGCTGCTCCAGGGTAATTTGATATAGAAATCTCAATATCAAACTATAAGCTAGGTTAGATATTTCAGTATTATTTCTTTAAAGGCTTTCTGGGGGGGAGGCATCTTAAATTAAAAATCAAATCATGTATAACAGGCGAAAATCAGTGACATGTCAAAGTTGTCTTCAGCAACCTTCAAAGCCAGAATACAATGAAGTGATTTCTACAGAGTTCTTAGAATAGTATGACCCAAAAGATTATGCCCAGCCAAAGTATCAGTCAAGTATAATGACCACAGGCATATAAGATTTGAAAATTATCAAAGAATATACAACCTACAAATTCTTCTCGACAAAAACTTGGACACAGCAATTTAGCAATGTAAGAGAGAGATCAAATAGAAAACAAAAAATAAACACAAAGTGGTTGATGGTAAACATTAACCAAACGAAACAGAAAAACAGAACAATATTAAGAATGATCATTTCTATAGAAGAAATAAGTAATAAATATACAGTGTATATAACACTAATATAGAAACACAAATTAAGGGTAATAAAATTCAATGAAAATAAAACAATATTTTATATAAAAGAATGTACATAGTATAATTTTATTTAAAAAATATTTTATCAGTCATTTGTTTATGTATAGAATGACATATTTGCTTTGTGTACGTTAAGGTAATACTGAAGGACTGCTATTCAGATTTTTTTCAAAACTTTCATTCTTATCATTTCTGTGCATATTTTGAAAACTTTATAATTAATTAGTATTTACCACTTTTGCAGAAACAATACAATGATTTGTAAAAAATAATAAAACACAGAAGGAAAAACCTCACAATGTTAAACATCACTAATTACAAATGGTAGAAATGTAAATTATTATTTTCTTCTTTGTGTTTTTCTACAATGTTCTGGTTCCCTCACCCCACCCTGTAAAAAATTATAAAACCAAGGGATGGAAACAAGGTAAGTAAATGTAAGAAAGAGGATAAATGTTGAAAAATAATTGAAAAGGTTTGGTGATGAATAAGACAGAGAAAAGGTGAAAAAGAGAAATGCATAATGGAAAGGACATGCAGACTTAAAGCCAGGTTTTTATTAAAATAGTGGAAACTAGAGAATGTTTCTATGCTGATGTGAAGGATCCTATATATCTAGAACACTGATACTGAAGGTGATAATGGAGATAACAAAGTGAAGGAAAACACTTTTCTGAAAAAGTTTCAAAGGACAGGCCCAGAGGACTATCAGTGATTGTCCTTGAAAATAAGGAGGGCTGGTTATTCTGCTGCAAAAGAAAGAAAGAAAGGAAAAAATAGACTCAAATATAAGCAGGTTACAAATTTAGAGATGTAAAATATGAAGAATCTCATTTTGGTGGTTTCAGTTTCTTTGATGAATTAAGTAACAAGTTCATTGTCTGAGAATACAATAGAACGAGAGGATATTGGATCAGTTGGAATAAATAATAGCAGTTATTTAAAAAATTTTTTAAAAGCACAGTACGTTTAAAGTGCTGCTTTTCCAGAAGATCAGATCAACAAAAATGTATTTATTGTGTGCACAAGTTATCTTTCTCATAGTCACTCATGACTCAGCTCCTTCCAAACTGTGACTTCACCATCTTTTAGTTCTTCACAATCTTCACTATTCAGTCAGCAGATGAAGAAAGAGGATTGTGTGTAGAAGACATTTTTATAGGTCAGATCTGAAAGTGATGGATATAACATTTGACTACATTTCATTGGATGCAACTCAGGAATATGGCTACATCTAACTGGAAAGGGCTCTGGAAAATGTAGTCAGTTTGTGAGTCCAGGAGAAAGAAGAAATTGGAGAGAAGCTAACTAGTTTGTGCTTCCGATGAATAATTAAATGTTTGATAACCAAGAAAGTGGTGTGAAATAATTTCAGATAGTAAGGAAATCAGCCAGCTTGTCATATAATATGATTGTTAGGCCACAGTGACAATAAGTCAAAAATGTATTAAGTTAATGAGCTTAAATATTTGATCAAAATGTATAGGAGAACCCCTAGGCTCAGTTGGGTAATGTCCTCCAAGCTTTGCAGTTCACATTAGACACAGAAAAGAGAGGTAGCAGCGTTCACCCAGAGATAACTTTTTTCCTAGGTGAGTAAAACAGAGGGAGAAACAGACAACCAGTTGAAAATATTTGCAAAAAAGAAAACCGTTTATGGATCACAGAAGCAAGGCAGATGTAAGAAGCTGATGGATATTTCAAAAGTGATGAAGTCAATGCATTGGGAAGCTTACTGAAGCCAGATATTTGTGGCCATCGAAATATCTGATACAAGAGGTATAAAAATAAAGTTGTTTGCCTCAGAATGGATTACTTTGGATCTCAATTTTTAAAATCTGGTGATAACAGGGCTTGTAAATATTATCATAAAAGGGAAAGGCAGTGATAGAATAAATGTAAAGGTCACTGGAAGACAGGATGTCAGGAAGCTGAGAGGCCAAGGGACAGGATTTGTACATATTAAAGTTATCAAGAAAAGTGACATGAGTAAAACTAAAAATCAAGCTTTAGTCTTTCAAGAACAAACTTGGTGAAAAGTCAGTTGTTAGATGACAGCAGAAATGAGATGGGTAAGGATTTTATCCAGAGTAATGAATCTCAAATAAATGAATTCAAGGAAGTAATGGATTATAAGTAACAATGGAAAGTAAGAAATTCTAAGAAATATACCTAGATCCTGTAGTGAGTAAGAAGTGAAACAACCTCAACTTATGAAAAAGAAGAAGAAATGAACCTAGTAAATGTCTAGATTTCACTTAGGGCAAGAATGAAAGAAAAATATTTTAAGAGGAGGTTAAAGATACAAGGGAGCTTTCTGATTACAGAGAGGGTGACCTAGAAGTTGCTGTTAGAAAGATGTGGGTGCTTAGGTCTGCTTAGTGGATATCAGAAAAATCCAGAGATAAGACTAGGATAATAACATAAACTGCAGAGCTCCAACATCTGGTGGTAACTGGTGACTGGAGAGAATAGAGATAAAAAGTATGCAGGGTTTATAAGATGGAATGGAGGCAATACTCTTAGTTTCAATCTAAATTATTCTCTGAAGAAGCTGCTCCTTGCATGAGGAAAGAACAGAGAGGTAGTGAAAGAAATGGGACAAATGTTAGAATATTTCAATGGTGGAATATACAGTTATTGGTGATTGATTACACGGTAAGACAAGAAGAAGAGAAAAGAACGATTCCTTATTTCTGGCTAAAGCCATGGAATAGCTTTTGGTGTCATTATCAACCATAGTAAAGTACCCCATAACAAACTTTCAGTCAATGACGAAATATACATGTGGTAGTGGTCCCATTAGATTATAATGGAGTTGAAAACTTCCTATCACCTACTGACATTATAGCTGTTATAAAATCATAACACAAGGCATTACCCACGTGTCTGTGGTGATACTGGTATAAACATACTGTGCTGCCAGCCATGTAAAATATAGCACATACAAGTGTGTATAGTACGTAACACTGGATAATGATGATAAACTACTGTGTTACTATTTTCAAGTGTATTTCTTCTACTTATATCTTTAAAAAGGTAACTGTAAAGCAGCCTCAGGCAGGTCCTTCAAAAGGTGTTCCTGAAGAAAGCACTACCATTATAGGGGACGACAGCTCCATGCATGTTACTGCCTCTGAAAACCTTCCAGTGAGACAAAATGGGGAGATGGAAGACAGTGAAATTGGTGATCCTGAACTTGTGTAGGCCTAGGGTAATGTGTGTTGTGTCTTAGTTTTAATTTTTTAAAAAGTAGAAAAACAAGTTTAAAGGTAGAAGAAAGGTTTATAGAATAAGGATATAAAGAAAATATTTTTGTATATTTACCCTTTGTTGAGTCTTAAGCTAAATGTACTACAAAAGAGTCTAAAAGTTAAAAAAATTAAAACGTTTATAAGGTAAAAGACTTACAGTAAGCTTAAGATAAATTATTATTGAAGAAATTTTTAAAATAAAGTTACTGTATCCTAAGGGTAGTGTTTTTTAAGTCTGCAGTGGTGGACAGCAATGTCCTAGGCCTTCACATTCAGTTACCATTCACCCATTAAACACAGCAACTAACAGTACTATAAGCTCTGTCCATGGTAGGTGTCTACACAGATGTGTCTTCTTTTATCTTTTGATTTTATGTATTTATTTTTTTTCACGGCAGGGTCTCACTCTCTCACTCAGGCTGGAGTGCAGGGGCACCATCATGGTTCACTGCAGCCTCAACTTCCTGGGTTCAAATGATCATCCCACCTCAGACTCTTTAGTAGCTGAGACTACAGGCTGACGCCACCACATCTGGCTCATTTTCTGTACTTTTTTGTAGAGATGGGGTTTCATCATCTTGCCCAAGGCAGTCTCGAACTCCTGATCTTAAGCAATATGCCCAACTCAGCCTCCAAAAGTGCTGGGATTACAAGTATGAGCCACCATACCCAGCCCATTTTTAATCTTTCCTGCCATATTTTAACCACACATTTTTTTATGTCTAGATACATACTTACCCTTGTGCTACGGTTGCCTACAGTAGTAAGACAGTAACATGCTGCACAGGTTTGTAGCCTAGGAACAAAACCACATAATGATGCATGTCTCAGAATGTATCCCTGTCATTACGCTATCCGTGGCTATACAGGGAACATTACCCAAGAACATAGATCTTGTAACCTGTTTCATTAAAACATTTTTGAAGGAGGAAAAAGATAAATTAATAACTCAAATGGAGATGTTAAATTACATATCTGCCAAAGGAAAAAGCTGTCAGGGCTATGAAAGTGGAGGCATATCAATATTTTTGGAACTGGCAAACAGACTAAAAAGTAGCAGCCAGGCAGATCAGAGAAAATGCTTCAGAGGCCTATATTATTACAAGAGCCACACAGCAAGCAAGAGAGATAAATCAATAGTTGGAAAGATGCCAGACACCAACAGGTAAATAAGCAAGATTTTAAAATGTCAGTTGATTTTCATGATATGCAATACCCATAGTTTCTACTTGCATAGTTGCCCAGAATTTTCTGGAATGAGACCTTACTAACTATTCAGATTTCCTGAACAATGAAAATTATTTGATTATTCTCAATGCACTGGGAAGCTTAGATTATTATAAGATACTATACTCAATGGAATTCAGTGGAATTGAGTATAATAACCTATGATTTCACTGCTCTAGTCATAATCTGTAATTTAAAATATTTATTTCAGACATAGTGCTTTACATAGCATTGTTGTTAGATAATCTACTTAGCAGTTTAAAAACTAATCAGCCTCTGTGAATGCCATTCTCAGTATAGGTATTAGTTCAGTTTTGTTAGCATATACTCTAAATATGTATCAAGAGTGGAAAAATAATTTGTAGAGAAAAGTAATTTATCACAGATGACTACTGTGCAGCAAATCTTCTATACTACAGTATGTACTGAACTTTAGTAAACAACTTTCTATGTTAATATCAACTTCAATTTCCAAATTTAAAATGTATTATATGTAGAGTACCTTAAGTGACTTTATGTTTTCTTAAGCAAAACAAAAATTAGCACTCAATGTAAATAAGATGTAATTTAGAGAGATCCAAGATGGCCTATTAGCAGCAGCTCAGGATTGTAGCTCCCAGTGAAAGCACAGAAAGCGAGTGAACGCCGCAATTTCAGACGAATTTCTATTGCCCACAAACTGGGAGATTCCCGGCGGAGGAGCCACACGGGTCACCAGCGCGACTCTTTTGGCTGGCACCCAAGCACGGCGCAGTGCATCTCAGTGTGGAGTATATGGGACTGGGTGTCCTTTTAGTCGGGCTCAGCTGGTCCCATCCCCACAAGGAGAACAGCAATTGGAAGCGCTGAGGATGGAGAGTTTCACAGCAAGCACAGCTGAACCCGGGAAAACCTAGCTCTGTGGGGAAGCAGCATCCGCCAAAGGAAAACTACGAAACAGAAAAAACTTCATCATCAACAAGCCGGACGTCCACTCTGAGACCCAATCTGAAATTCAACAACTACAAAGACAACATGTGGATAAATCCACAAAGATGGGAACAAACCAGTGCAAAAAGGATGAAAACACCCGAAACCAGAACGCCTCTCCTCCTACAAGGGATCACAACTCCTCACCAGCAAGGGAATAAGGCTGGATGGAGAATGAGTGTGATGAATTGACAGAAACAGGCTTCAGAAGGTGGGTAATAAGAAACTTCTCTGAGCTAAAAGACATATTCTAACCCAATGCAAAGAAACTAAGAACGTTGAAAAAATATTTGATGAAATGCTAACAAGAATAAATAACTTAGAGAGGAATATAAGTGAATTGATGGAGCTGAAAAACACAACACAAGAACTTTGTGAAGCACACACAAGTTTCAACAGCCGAATTGACCAAGGAGAAGAAAGGATATCAGAGGTCGAAGATCAACTCAATGAAATAAAACGAGAAGGCAAGATTAGAGAAAAAAGGGTAAAAAGGAATGAACAAAGTCTCCAAGAAATATGGGACTATGTGAAAAGACCTAATCTACGTTTGATAGGTG
>CAUYQU010083098.1:0-13111 GCA_963574635.1 Cheracebus regulus
TGGGGGGAGATAGCATGGGGAGAAATGCCAGATATAGGTGATGGGGAGGAAGGCAGCAAATCACACTGCCATGTGTGTACCTATGCAACAATCTTGCATGTTCTTCACATGTACCCCAAAACCTAAAATGCAATAAAAAAAATAAAAGAAAAAAAGAAAACTCAGTGGTCATGGTTTAAGCAAATTAGGGTTTATTTTGGAAATTTAAAGGTCAGCAGTTGCTGGTATTGAAAATGCTATCAGGCATTTAGCCTGGTATTTCCATCAGTCCATCATTATCATTAACATTATAGCTTTTATCCTCACATGTGTCCCATCATGGTCCAAAGATGATATTGTCATTTCAGGTTTCATTTCCACTTTCCAATAAGGATCAAAGGACAACAACAACAGCACCAGTCAAATTTAACCCATTTATTAGGAAAGAAAACTTTCCTAGAAATCCTTGCAACAGATTTCCTGTTGGGTACAGTTCACCAACACAGGGACATTTGCTTACCCTACCCCTCAGCACCAAAGACGTTTGCTGTGGCTTCAAATGTTAAGCTTTCCAGCCTCTGTTAAAAGGCAAGCTTGGGAAAAGATATTTTATAATTTGTAAATATTATAAAAATATATTTGTATACAATAATCTTACTTTTATAAATCAATAACAAAACTCTATGAATATGCATATGTGGTTTTGTCTATGATTATATGATCTTGAAGGAATATATCGACAAAAACGCACTAAGCCTTTATGTGGATTTCCTCAGGACAGGTAATATGGATAGAGAAGGCATAAAGAGAGAAAGCAACCCCCCAAAATTTTTTAACTATGTTATGATCTTATGCATGTATTTAAATAAAATAAGGTATATACAAATATTTTCAAATGTTTCCAGCATATCTTTAAAGATAGTAATTTATATCAAAGTATACATAATGTGGACCATTTTATTTGCTCTAAAATACATAAACTTATATGTGCCTGGAAAAATCATAATATCTAATATTCATTGAGCTCTTATTTTGTGCCATACATATTTATACAAATGACATAACTTCTTTTAATCCTCTCAACAGTGCTATAAGTAACTGCTGCTAACTGCTGCTATCCCCATCCTACAGATATGAAAACTAAGGCTTAAAGGAGTTTAGTGGCTCACCCAAATAACGTAACAGGTGAGTGAAAGAACATATATCACATTAACATCACTTGCCACTGGAAGTGGAATAAGGATAGGGCTGGGGAAAGAGGAGAAGAGGTATACACTTTTCCCTTTATTTACACAAAACCTTTTTGCTATTTTATAATGAGTTTGTGTTTTATAAACAAGTTGAAATTTCAAAGAAAATTGACCTACACTTAACTATAGAAGTGAGAAAATTTTGATTTCCTTTTTTATACCATTCCTATATTTAAATTTATTTTCTCCACTTAATTCCCCCTATCATTTTTTCTTTACTTTTATTTCTGCCTCTGAATAATGTTGTTTAGTCTCCTCAATATTTCTCCAGTTCTCATCTTCAAAGTAAGATAAATTATATCTCCCATCTCTTCACATACATCGAAAAAAATTCTAGGGAGAAGAACAGAAACAAAGCTCTCTTCTTAAGCTTACGGAGGATTACGCATGTCAGAGAAATGCATTTTGATGTAAAACAGATCTGAATGCAAACTCCAGAGAACTGCACTGTCAAGCATTATTTGAGAAGGGTGATCAGACAATGTGCCTGGGGTCCTATCAGATAGAATTCATTGTCGTACGTGGTAAGAAGGAAATAGAACTAAGATAGAGAATGTGGGTACCTTCAAAATCCCTGTATTAAACAGAGATTGGAATGCTACACTCCAGTGTCAAATCCCACAACAGTCTGGAGAAAAATTTTGACTTAGAGAGAGAAAATCTCTTCAGCCTCTTAAGTCACTAGACCCCTGCCTCCCCTTAGCTCCTGACTTTGAGCATGTTCCAAGCTTCGGTTGGAAATTGCAATGGGGAGTGGATTAGGCACAGTTGGGCTTTCACACGTAAACCTTGAGCATTAACGGTTCAGCAAAGCAAGGTTTTCCCATTAGAACTACTGTACTTCCAAGTCCGAACTATTGATAAGCTCCTGAGTTTAGTCCATCTGTAAGAAATATGCATGCATGCTGCCCATAAAGTAGAGCACAAATCTTAAAGTGGAATCAGCGTCAAGGAAAATAGCCAAGTTGAAACTGCCCTGAATAAACAAATCATATTTCTCCAACATTGCTGAGTGAAAAAGATTAAACGTTTCCTCAACACCAACTTATCAAATACAGTAAAATTGAATATTTAAGGGATGAGAGAGATTGCCATTAAATGCAACTGTTTTTTTTAAAGGACTCCACAAACATACAAAAAAAAACTGCTAATATTCTCCACTTAATAAAATAATATCTAGGATGCATTTTCAAAAATTTTATAATTTAGCTTCAATTCATTATTATTATAATAAATGCATAGAGATATTCTTAAACAGAGTGGTCTCAGTTTAAAAAATCTTACTGTATTTACAACTTGTTCCAAGATGCTGAGTGAGATTTCATTCTAGCTTGGAAAAGTTAGGGGCTCATATTTTCCTTTATAGTTTTTGCCTAGAAATTTACCTGAATATCTTAAAAGACCACAAGAAGTGAGAGTTAGAAAAGGGGAAACATTCCATAAAAGTATCACTAAAATAATCTAAAATTATGTTTCACTAGCGTAAAGGGAAATCCACTAAGACTCACCTAGAGGCTAACATTTCTCCATTGTTACTAAAATTTTCCTAGGAATAACTTTTAATCATTTAGATTCCCTCTGAGTGGTCTTATGGGATAAGGGAAGGGAAGGTATTGAACACTAAGAGAGTTGAATGGAGTCAAAGACAAGCACAATAAACATGTGCTGATAATGAGTGAGAAGGATTTTTTTTTCCTTTTTATAAGGAAAATAATAGTAGGAAAATAACACTAATAATAGAAGCTAGAAATTAAATAGGACAGACAAAGCTTCCCAATCTTTAATTACCCACCATGGGCTAGTTATGAAACCAAGTGTTTTCTTGGTAAACCTCACATGAACACTTTTATTCCTTTCATTTGGAATACGAGAAAACTGGGTCTGAAGGAGGAACTTGTACCCAGCTAGAAAGTAGCACAGGTGAAATAAATATCTATCCTGTCTAATTCTAAAGCTCTGCTTTGCATCACATGAGATAAAGAGATGCTGCTTAATATTAGCTACAGAGATAAACAGGGTAGAAAATAGTTGTACAACTTATATGCAAGAGAAGGAGAGGAGAGGTGAAAGCTGAGGAAGAAGGATTGAGGGAGAAGAAGACAGGGGAAGAGAAGGGGAAAAAGGGAGAGAACAAAATGGGGTTTCCTTCTAGGCCCTAGGAGGTCACCCAGGGATGATGGAGACTACACTGTTTTTCAGGCTAGATTTTCCTTGTTTGTGTCCAACTACCAAACTCCTTCGAAGCTCTCTTCTTATCTTTTACCCTCCTAAACCTGATACTACAGATAATTCCAAATCTTTGCTAATGAACCAAAACCAGAGAAGAAGCCAAGCTGTGAGATTCAAGCTCCAGATATCCAAAGGTAAATAACACTGAGTTGTTGCTAATTAAACTTAACCTAGGAGATATATCTCCAGAACCCAGCCCAAAGTTTGTAGAACCATGATCATCTAGGACTCCAACTTCACTGTGACCTAGTCTGTCAATTCTACCTAAAATAAATCGGGCACTAAGCCACTGTATCCTGTCCTTAAATGCTCAGCATCCCATAACATAACAGAGAAGCTGCATTCACAGGATCAAGCAAAATAACATCTATGGAACTAAGACTTTCTGTAGCATAGTAGTCAGATCAGTTGTGTGTTTCTTTGTTTTGTTTGCAAGCAATAAAACTGGCTCTGGCTAACTGAAGCAAAGCAGCTTTAGTGGTAGGATATAGGATCATTCTAATACTTAAAAAATCACTAAAGAGCCAATCTTGGGGAGGGGGAAAGCAGAGTTCCAAGAAGCAGGAACTAATCAATAATTAAGGTGACAACACTACAAAGAATCAGCTCCAATCACCTTTGCATCCTGGCATCACTAAACTCTAAAATATCTGGAGTACTCAAACTGAGCAGTGAGTTGACCTTATTTGGTTCTCTTACTGACCTCTTGGCTAGGGCAACTTGATCGACAGTTCCATCAAGAATATGAACAATAGGGAAAGGAAAATTATACAAAGGAAAATTGGGGACAGAGTTCTCAAAACAGGGAGTGGTGAGGTGAGAAACCAGTGTTAAGTAGAGGAAAAAAATCTACTACAGTATCCCAGGGCTTTTATTTCCCTTAGGGATCTGGATTCTCTCATTCACTCATGTTCATATATATTCTTTCTTTCTGTCTCTCTCTCTCAAGATATGGAGAGAAAGAAGTGACAAAGGAAGGAATATGCAGAAAAAGGGATGACTTTCAAAATTATCCAAGGCAACTATTTTGGATGAAAATAATGAGTTTATGGCACATTTCTTTTAGGTTTTTCAGCCCCTTTTTTTGGTAGAGCAGTTTTAAGTACACAGTAAAATTAATAAGAAGGAACAGACATTTCCCATATTACATCTGCCCCAATACATGCATAGCCTCCCCATTATCAACATCTATCACCAGAATGGTACATTTGTGAGCCATTATTATACTGACACATAAATATCACTTCAAGTCCACAGTTTACATTAGGGTTCACTCTTGGTGTTTGGACAACCATACAATGACACGTAGCCTTCACTACAGTATCACACAGAATATTGTCACTATTTTAAAAATCTTCTATTCTCTCCCTTCTTAATGCTCGCAACCATTGACCTTTTTACTGTCTGCAGAGTTTTGCCTTTTAAAGAATGTCATATAGCTGGAATTGTACAATATGTAATCTCTTTAGGTTGGCTTATTTCACTTAGTAATATGCTTTAAAGTTTCCTTTTTGTCTTTTCATAGTTTGATAGCTCATTTCTTTTTAGCACTAAGTAATACTCTCATGTCTGGATATACCAGAGTTAATGTATCCATTCACCTACTGAAGGACCTTTTAGCTCTTTCTAGGTTTTGGCAATTATGAATAAAGTTGCTCTAAGTATCTGTATGCAGGACATAAGATTTGTGTGGACATAAGCTTTCAACTCTTGGGTAAATGTCAAGGAGGTCAATTGTCAGATTGAATAAGAGTATGTTTAGTTTTGTAAGAGACTGCCAAAATATCTTCCAAAGTGGCTACAACACTTCGAATTTCTATCAGCAATGTATAAGAGTTCCTGTTGCGCCACAGCTCTGCCAGCAGTTAGTGTCATCAGCGTCCCACATATTGGCCATTCTAATAAGTGTGTAGCAGTATCTCATTGTTTTAATTTTCATTTTCCTGCTGACATATGATGTAGCAGGAAATCTTTTCATATCTTATTTGTTATTTGTATTTATTTTTGGGTAATGGGTTTATAAAGGTCTTTGGCCCATTTGGACAATTTTAAAAGACTTTTTGAAATAGTATGATAATTGCAGAAATGTTTATTTTTTGACATCTTAAAACAGCTATTTTAAGAAGGTGAATTTTGATGAATACGAAGCCCTTTAGTCTGCTGGCACCTTGACATGCACATCTAGGAGAAGATATAGAGAGCATGGAGTTTCTAACAGAAGACAATTTGAAGAGCTGTGGGATGAGCATGTGGAACTGGAATTCAGAAAGTATATTCTGTTAGCAGCAAACCCTGGACTCAAGACATGTACACTGAGACTGCACTTTTAGCAAAGCCTTTTACGGTCTATGTTCCAAAACAAAGCTGAGAGAAGTGATCAAAAAAGCAAAACAAGATAGAAAAGTGAAATAGTAGAACACACACATCCAGAGCAGTCTCTATGAAAGGCATGGGAAACAGGATTAACAAAGTAACTGCCTTGACAGCCAGTGGCCTTCCAAGTCCTGTTCATGTCCCTCTTGAAGGATGGTGAGATTTCTAGGCCTTGGGGAAAAGATATACCAATGATAAATCTTTCTATAAGTGAGCCAGATGGATCAATTTCTGGTTTACTACTTTTAAAATCATTCTAGTCTAAGACAAACCCCCTTAGTTAATATTGCACCAAAAGTTCCTGTCCTGGCCGGGAGTCCCAGTGGAGAGTGCCAACCCAGTGGAGGCTGGATGCCAGCCAAGATGGGTCATTTGACACAAAGGAAGGAGAGGCCTGCAAGGAAACCCTGCTATGGAAGCTTTAGCATCAAGAACTGTGGAGATGAAGATGTGAGCATTTGCCAACTCGGGCAAATAATAATTATAAACAGAGATCTGAAACTTGCAGTTCTGGCAGATACTCCATTGCTAGCCCCACAGCCCGTGTTGGGTAAATCATGACACTCCTACCAGCCTCCCTCAGATGGTGAGCAACCTGAGTGATGAGGATACTTGTCACTACTTTTCACAGCTCAAGAGTGGTGAGCGATTACTGTGATTAACAAGGACACTGGGTCCATTCACATGATGAACTTGCAGCTTCGGAGATTGAGGAATTATGGTGATTAGTGATGCGGGGTGATTAAAAGTTCACTGGCTAAGGCAAAACCTCAGTCAATGGGGAAAAAGTGATGGAGAGGGGCATGCCCACTGCACAGGGAGTAGGTGCTGATAGAGTCACTAATATGAGAAGCAGAAGAAAGACATCAATTGTCATTAACGTGGTTGCATTCACAATGACCCATAATAAACTGAGCTTCCCTGGCAGAGAGAAAAGGGAAGAAAAAGCAATTATTAACAAAAGAATATTTTTTGTTTGGGGGGAGAAGGGATTAAAATCCTATTTATCCTTTGAAAATAGGATTAACTTTAAAACATTTCCATTAACTCTGTTTTGGCCAGATTCAAGGGTAGTTGGGTCTATGAAATGCAGATATGTAAAATGGCATAGAAAAGACTTGGCATAGTGTTTACTAATCTAGGCTCTGGGATCAAATACATCAAGGTTAATTATCTTCTGCCTATCAGCTGTGACCTTGTGAAGTTTATTCAAAGTCCAAAAAACAGGGTTAATATCAGTAACTCTCAACACTGAATTGCTGAAGGATTCAATGAGAAAATTGCTTAGAAATGTGCCTAGCACACCACACTCAAGAAATATTAGTAGTAGGTAGTAGTAACCACAAAAAAATCTAGAAATCATTTTGTTATTCATTGCAAATCCAAGGGATTCATTTACTTTTATGTGCCCACTGAAGTCTGTGTCACTTAGGCATACTTACCAAATTTACATTTGATATGATACTGTGAAAAGTATTCAATTGAAATGGAAAACAAAATTAAGATATCAAATGTTCTCAACTAGCTGAGATAATAATCAACTCTAACATAATAAAACTGAATTCTTTAGCTTATTCCATATCAGTCATCCTACTCAGCAATGGGCATATAAAGATGATTAAGAAGGGGTCCATGCTCTCAAAAGGCTCAAAGTCCATTTATACAGTATATTAGTCCATCTGCATTGCCATAAAGGGATACCTGGGCTGGGTAATTTAAAAAGAAAAGAGGATTATTCGGCTCACAGTTCTGCAGACTGTAAAAAAGCATTGCACCAGCATCTGCTTCTGATGAGGGCCTCAGGCTGCTTCCATTGATAGTGGAAGGCAAGCCAGTGTGTGCAGTGAAAATGAAAATAAGAGAGAGAGGGAGGCAGTGCTATGCTATTTTTAATAACCAGCTCTTATGGAGTTAATAGAGATAGAACTCACTCATAACAGTGAGGATGCTACCAAGCCATTCATGAGGGATCCATCTACATGACCCAAACACCTCCTATCAGGCCCCAACTTCAATACTGGAGCTCATATTTCAGTGCAAGATTTTGAGAGGTCAAACCAACCATACTCAAACTATAGCAGAGAAAAAGAGGCATACACCAACAAAGGCAATCCCCTTGTACAAGCATAGTCACAGGGCCATTCCAGAGAAAGGAGCATGTAATCTTCTACAGAATAGGAGGAAGAACAGGGCCATTCCAGACAAAGGAGCATGTAATCTTCCACAGAATAGGAGGAAGACAGAAATCGAGGGAATTTTATCTCGTCTGAATCTCAGGCAGAGAAAACACAATATGCAAAGAAATGAAACATTAAATATGTCATATTTCAGAAACTACAGTAGAAGGAGAGAAGTGGTGAGTAAATAGATAAAACGAGAGAGAAATATATGTTAGGAAAGATATCGAGAGATCTCAAGTGTCATGCGAAAGAATGTAGGTGTTATCTTGAAAGGTAAAGGGAGGAGTAAACTAGTTGATCCAAAAAAATCTATTTAGTAAGCACTTTCTCTGTGCTAGACATTGGCACTTAGGATGTATCTGGCAGCAGACAAAAGTTTCTGACCTCCTGGGACATATATTCTAATGACAGAGGGGAATGACATTGAGTGTGTAAATAAATTTTAAAACTTTTTTCCAAATAGTATTAAGTGCAATCAAATATGCTGCAAAGAAAGTATAATAGGGTAAAAAAATAGTGATGTGGACAAAGTGCTACTTGAGCCCAAGTGGTCTGGGAGTACTTATCTGAGGAGCTGATATTTGAGCTGAGTCCTGAATAATGAGAAAACCAAACCAGGCAAAGATTTGGAGACACAACAGTTCAAAGTGTAGAAAAAGAAAAACCACTCACTCTTTTAAGAAAGTGAGAAGAAGGCAAAGAGTTTGGAGCCTGTAAGGATGGGATGGGAGGAGTTATAACTAGAGAAGAAAGCAGTCAAGAGCCAGATATTGCAGGGCAGAGGTTCTCCATGAGAGCTGTTAGGCTAACCATACCTGTGAGCATTTCTGAAACTGTCAGTGTGGGGTTTGTTTGTTTGTTTTTTGTTTTGTCAGTGACAATGACAGAAACTCTTTCCTGGCATTGAGAAAACACAAAACAGGACTGCAGGGGTTCCTGTAGCACACAGGAAAGTCTACATATCAGATTTGTCCTTCATCTTATATGACTTTCTAATGTCCCACTAAACACTTATTTAGATAAAATGTCAGATAATAGTTATCTGATCCTAAAATCTAACTTCATTTTAAATCAGAATATTTTTAAAGATACATTAGTCCCCAACTTTTCCAAAAACACCAATACCTTATAAATTGAGGGAAGAGTAAACATATTTTTGTTGTGAACATTACCAAGAACATTTTGGGATATAATGTCACCATAGCAATGCTGCTGGAGATGTCTGGGTCACTAGTCAAAACACAAACAAACACATTTGTATCAATCTGCATTTGTCACTCACATGATCCTAGTGACTTTACCTATAGATGCAAGTATTTATTTACTTACATCTTCTAGTGTAATTATGCCTTTGTATGTACATGATGATTATATGTTGCATTATTATAAATCACTTTCCTTCTGTTTTGCACTATATGAAACTAGGACAATATTTCTATTTTTGAATTAGTGATCAGAAAAGTTATATTATCTGTTAAGTTTATTATGAGAGTAAAGTGGGTGAATAAAAATATTTGTTCATAAAATGAAGTTACTGGATCTGACAGAGCTGAAGACCACTATAGAACATGGCAAGGAAAGTGGATTTTATTCTAAGACCAATGAGAAATTTAAAGAATATTTCAGGGACTTCCGCCAAGATGGCCAAATAGAAATAGCCCTGCTGTGCAGCTCCCAGTGAGAGAGACGCAGAAAGCGAATAATCTTGCATCTCCAAATGAGGTACCGGGTTCATTTCTAAGGGACTGGTTGGATAGTGGGCATAGCCCAAAGAGGGCAAACAAAGGGGGTGGGGCAGGGTGCTGCTCCACCCAGGAAGTGCATCTGACTGGAGGATCAGGGGATTCCCACCTCCAGCACACTGGTCCAGATACTGCACTTCTCCCAAAGCCTCTGCAACCCACAGACCAGGAGATCTTCACGGAGCTAAAAAGTGCCCAAGTTACCTGCACAGAGTTAAAAAGTACCCCTGGCCGGACAGATCTAGGTGGATGCATTGGCTGGCCAGGAGAGCCCGCAGGACAAAGCTACCGGCCCCCTAAAGAGAGCTGGTGCTAAAAGCAGGGAGACAGGTGATAGGCTTGGCAGGTCCCTCCCCAACAAAACCCAGCAGGCTGAAGCCCTCTCTCGCTTGAGGGCTTCACAACCAGCACTTCAGTTCAAACTCGAACCTGAAGGACCAAGCTCGGTGGAGGGAAGGGCATCTGCCAATACAGAGGCAGACCTAATCTCCCTGTGTAAACAAAAGACACAGGAAGCCTACTTGGCAGCTGGACTGAGTCCGTGGCAGCCCAGCAGTGCCTCTACAGGCAGACAAGGGGCAGACTGCATCATCAAGCTAGTGGCTCCCTGAGATCAAAGCTAGATAAATCCATGAAGATGGGAAGAAACCAGCACAAAAAGGATGAAACCATCAAAGACTAGAATGCCTCTCCTCCTCCAAGGGATCACAACTTCTCATCAGCAAGGGAACAAAATAGAATGGAGAATGAGTTTGATGAATTGACGGAAGCAAGCTTCAGAAGGTGAGTAATCACAAACTTTTCTGAGCTACAGGAACATCTTCTAACCCAATGAAAAGAAACTAAAAACCTTGAAAAAAGGTTAGACAAAATGCTATATAGAATTAACAGCTTAGAGAAGAATACAAACGACTTGATGGAGCTGAAAAACACAGCACAAGAACTTCACGAAGTGTACCTAAGTTTCAATAGCCAAATCGATCAAGCAGAAGGGTATCAGAGATTGAAGACCAACTCAAGCAAATAAAATAAAAAGGCAAGACTAGAGAACAAAGTAAAAAGAAATTAACAAAGCCTCCAAGAAATATGGGATTATGTCAAAAGACCTAATCTATGCTTGGTCAGTGTACCTGAATGTGACGGGGAGAATGAGTCCAAGCTAGAAAACACTCTCCAGGATATTTTCCAGGAGAATTTCCCCAATGTAGAATAGCAGGCCAACATTCAAATTCAGGAAATACAGAGAATACCACAAAGATATTCCTCAAGAAGAGCAACCCCAGGGCACATAATCATCAGATTCACCAGGGTTGAAATGAAGGAAAAAATGCTAAGGGCAGCCAGAGAGAAAGGACGGATCACCCACAAAGGGAAGCCCATCAGACTCATAGTGGATCTCTCAGCAGAAAACCTACAAGCCAGAAGAGAGTGGGGGCCAATATTCAACATCCTTAAAGAAAAGAACTTTCAACCCAGAATCTCATATCCAGCCAAACTAAACTTCATAAGTAAAGGAGAAATAAAATCCTTTATGGACAAACAACTACTGAGACTTCAGCACCACCAGACTTGCCTTACAAGAGCTTCTAAAGGAAGCACTGAACATGAAAAGGAACAAACAGTACCAGCCACTACAAAAACGTACCAAATGGTAAAGACCAATGACACAATGAAGAAGCCACATCAACTGACAGGCAAAAAAACCGGCTAGTAACAAAACAGCAGGATCAAATTCACACATAACAATATTAACCTTAAATGTAAATGGGCTAAATGCCCAAATCAAAAGACACAGAGTAGCAAACTGGTTAAGAAGTCAAGACCCTTAGCAAAGATTTGGAACCAACCCAAATGCCCATCAATGATAGACTGGACAGGGAAAATGTGGCACATATACACCATGGAATACTATGCAGCCATAAAAAATGATAAGTTTATGTCCTTTGTAGGGACATGGATGAACCTGGAAACCATCATTCTCAGTAAACTGACACAAGAACAGAAAATCAAACACTGCATGTTCTCACTCATAGGTGGGTGTTGAGCAATGAGAACACATGGACACAGGGAAGGGAGCATCACACATGGGGGTCTGTGAGGGAGAACTAGGGGAGGGACAGCAGGGGGTGGGGAATTGGGGAGGGATAAAATGGGGAGAAATGCCAGATACAGGGGATGGGGAGGAAGGCAGCAAACTACATTGCCATGTATGTACCTATGCAACAGTCTTGCATGTTCTTCACATGTACCCCAAAACCTAAAATGCAATAAAATTATATATATATACATAATAAAATAAAAATATATATATATATATAATAAAATAAAAATAAATACATAATAAAAATTAAAAGTCAAGACCCATCAGTGTGCTGTATTCAGGAGACCCCTCTCATGTGCAAAGACACACAGACTCAAAATAAAAGTGATGGAAGAAGCAAATGAGCAAAAAGAGCAGGGGTTGCAATCCTAGTCTCTGTTAAAAGAGACTTTAAACCAACAAAGATCAAAAGAGACAAAGAAGGGCATTACATAATGGTAAAAGGATCAATCCAGCAAGAAGAGCTAACTATCCTAAATATATATGTATCTAATACAGGAGCACCCAGATACACAAAACAAGTTTTAATGACCTACAAAGAGACTTAGACTCCCACACAATAATAGTGGGAGACTTTAACACTCCACTGTCAATATTAGACAGATCAACGAGACATAAAATCAACAAAGATATCCAGGACTTGAACACAGATCTGGACCAAGCAGACCTAATAGACATCTACAGAACTCTCCATCCCATATCCACAGAATATACATTCTTCTCAGCAGTACATCACATTTACTCTAAAACTGACCACATAATTGGAAGTAAATCACTCCTCAGAAAATGCAAAAGAATGGAAATCATAACAAACAGTCTATCAGACCACAATGCAATCAGATTAGAACTCAGGACTAAGAAACTCAAAACCACACAACCACATGGAAACTGAACAACTTCTTCCTGAATGTCGGCTGGATAAAGAATGAAATGAAGTCAGAAATAAAGATGTTCTTCTAAACCAATAAGAATGAAGATTCAACATGCCAGAATCTCTGGGACACATTGAAAGCAGTGTCTAGACAGAAATTTATGGCAATAAATGCCCAAATGAGAAGCGAGGAAAGATCTAAAATAGATACCCTATCATCAAAATTGAAAGAGTTAGAGGAGCAAGATCAAAAAAACTCAAAAGCTAGCAGAAGGTAAGAAATAGCTAAGATGAGAGCAGATTAGAAGGAGATAGAGAGGCAAAAAAAAACCCTTCAAAAATTCAATAAAACCAAGAGGTGTTTCTTTGAAAAAATCAACAAAATA
>CAUYQU010083099.1:0-92607 GCA_963574635.1 Cheracebus regulus
TGGTATCTGTTCCTGTTAATGACGTAGGACAAACATATATATACTAACTGTGTGCACAATAAAGTTGCTGTTTAAGCATTGCTGTTCAAGTCTTGCTTATTCAGCCCTCCAGACCCCGCTTTCTGTCTACCTTTTCTTCCATGCACTCCCCTATTCAGGTAAGGACCCTCTTGCTGGCCAAGAGTCCCCGGCAGACGTGCCGGCCTCTCGGGAACCCAGACAATTCTACAAGGAAGACCTAATTTCCCTCAATATATAAAAGTCACCTACAAATTATTACAAAGACCAACAGCCCAACAGAAAAATGAGTAAAGGAGAGGAACAGAATTGACAGCTCACAGAAAATACTTTTAAGAATATTAAGGGCTGGGCTTGGTGGCTCACACCTGTAATCCCAGCACTTTGGGAGGCCAAAGTGGGCGGATCACCTGAGGTCAGGAGTTTGAGACCAGCCTGGCCAATGTGGTGAAACCCCGTCTCTACTAAAAATACAAAAATTAGCCCAGTGTGGTGGCTGGTGCCTGTAATCCCAGCTACTCTCACTCTGTAGCACAGGCTGGAGTGCAGTGGTGTAATCTCAGCTCACTGCAACCTCTGCCTCCTGGGTCCTGGTTCAATCAATTCTCCTACCTCAGCCTCCTGAGTAGCTGGGATTACAGGAACACACCACCATTCCCAGCTAATTTTTGTATTTTTAGTGGAGACAGGGTTTCACCATGTTGGGCAGGCTGGTCTTGATCTCCTGACCTCATGATCCCCCCACCTTGGCCTCCTAAAGTGCTGAGATTACAGGCGTGAGCCACAGCGCCCAGCCCTTCTTTTTTTAAAAAACATTTTATTGTTTTCTCTCAACTCATGGAAGGTGGGGAGGGAGTACACCCAGGGGCCCATCATCCCACACTCAGCTGAGCCCAGTAAGTCTGATCACTGCTCCTCCTTAGGGCTGCCCAGAAGGCTCCGCTCCACTTCGCTGCTGTGGAAGGGCAGCACCCAGGAGGCCCTAAACCTGCTCAAGGATGATGTGCTGGTGGTGGACCCGGGAACCAGGTGAGGAGCGTACCCTGATGCCCAGCCTCACATTAGGAGCCTTCTGGGGAGACACACCTGCCTGGGAAAAAGCTGACATCATTTCTTCCTAGGTGATCAGAGAGACTTGCTCCCCAGCTGGAAAGGCCAAGGCCCAGAGAGGGGAGGCCAGCAAGGCAGGGGAAAGCTGGGGCCAGAATCCAGTTCTGTTTGAATGGAATGTTTTTTCCATTCATCAACTTAACATTTATTGAGCACCTACTTTGCCCAGAATATGCTAAACACAGAGGTGCAGCAGCAAAGAAATCCAACCTGGCCCTCCTCAGGGAGTTTGCAGTCTTGTGAGGGAGACACCGTGAGCAAATAAGCAAGGTGAATACAGAGTTTGCCAGGTGGGAAATAAATGGGTTGTTGACCAGATGGGGAGTGGATAGCTGGGTGGCCACTGAACAGAGAAGCCCCACTCTGGGAGCAGTGGGACTGTGGGGCCAGACGAGGACAGCTGGCACTCTCCGGCTTCAGGGACCCCTTCTGGGCCTCTGGGCGGTGATCCATTTCTAAGTTTGTCCCTCTGCTTCTCCAAATGCTGAACCTCAGGCCCCACTTCCCTTACGGAAGAAATGATCCAGGTGATGCAGAGAGAGGAGATGCCTGGACATCTTCAGGCTGGAGTCCTCCTTTCAGCTCTGGGAATAATTTATTGCAATGTGACCTCGGGTTATGCACTTTATTTCTGTGAAACTCATCTAACTAATCTTCCTCATCTGCAAAAATAAGGAAGTTGGCCTAGAGTTTAGGAATGCTTAGTAGAATTTGTGAATTTTCACCCATCCTTGCACCTTCCTGAGGCACTATTTTAGAGATTCTGCAACTGTATTTGCTCCTGGAAAGAAAAGAGGCCTCTTGCTGGTTACTGGTGTCTGCTCCAGCCTGGAAGAAGGGAGGGGTGAGGCCTTGCCTCATACATGGTCACTATCATTTTTGTTTCCCCAGAGCAATGTAAGCCTTTAATTTTTCATTCGATAAAGTAAATCATACTAAAGTGTGAAGGGCCAATAAGATGTGTCTGACAACTTTCCCAGGTGCACCGCTGAGCCCAGCTCTCCTCCAACCTGCTATATGACCCTGGGCAATTCCCTGCCCCTCTCTGGACCTTGGTCTTCCCAGATGTAGAAGAGAGAGAGTCAATGCCCGAAGTCTCTTCCGGGTCTGACCACCTAGGATGCAGGGGAGCAGGTTCCTTCCCAGCCCCGCCCATTCCTATGAAACTGGTGGCATTTCAGACAGCGTGGGCAGGTGAGGAGGGGCCCCATCCCAGTTGCCACTGCTCTCCTTCCAGGTGCCATTACAGCACGCTGGCCTTTTCGCTCCTGGCCCACGTCCTGGCAGCTCACACCGCCCAGGGCGACTACCAGCGCTGGGTCTCGGAGAACGTGCTGCAGCCGCTGGGGATGGCGGACACGGGCTTCGACCTCACGCCCGTTGTGCGCGCGCGCCTGGCTGCAGGCTTCTACGGCAGCGGGCGGCCAGCGCCGCTCTACGACCTGGGCTGGTACCGGCCTTCGGGCCAGATGTACTCCACCGCCGCCGACCTGGCCAAGCTGGCCGTGGCGCTCCTGGGGGGCGGGCCCCGGCGGCTCCTACGGCCCGACTCGGCCAAGACGCTGCTGGCACCGCTGCTGGCCTGCCCGGGCGCCTACTTCGCCAACGAGACGGGCACGCCGTGGGAGTTCCACGCGCAGCGGGGCTACCGCGTGGTGCGCAAGGACGGCGACCTGGACGGCTACGCCGCCACCTTCTCGCTGGTGCCCCCGCTGCGCCTGGGCCTGGTGCTGCTGCTGGCCGGGCCGCGGCCGCCCGGGTCCGACCTGGTGGCGCGGGTCTACGACGAGCTCCTGCCCGCCCTGGAGCGCGCCCTCCGGGAGGCCGAGCCTGGCCCAGCCCCGCCGCCCAGCGCGCGCCCCTTCACCGGCTACTTCACCTTCGCCAACCTGACCTTCTACGAGGTGCGCGCCGGGCCGGCGGGCGAGCTGTGCCTGCGCCAGTTCGGGCCGCGCGTGGAGGCGCTGGTGCCCCCCGCATTCCGCACCCTGGCGCTGCGCCACCTGCACGGCCGCGTCTTCCAGCTGCACGTGGCCCGCGAGTTCCCCTGCGCTCTGCCGCTCGGCGACGCGTGGCTCTCGCTCGAGGCCCAGCATGGGCAGCTGGTCAACTTCTACCCCTTGGATCACCACGGGCTGTCCCCCGGCTTCGACGTGCCCGGCCTCAACACGTACCGAGTGCTGCGGTTGCAGCACAAGCCGGTGTTCAAGACCCAGTGACCCTGGGCTCAGCCTGGAACCTTCCTGTCTCTGGCCTCCCAGCTTTCCAGAGTGAGGTTTGGATAGGGGAGGCTGTGGGGATGCCTATTAGAAAACCCAGGTAGTTGGCAAAGTGGAGTAGGGTGGCGCTACTCAAAGTGTGGTCCTCGGACCACAGCCGGAAATTCAAATTTCTCCACATCCACAGGGGAGGAAGGATTAAGTACAGGCATTTAGAGTAAGCGTTTAGAAACTTTAACAAGCACCCAGAAATTTAAGCATTGAAACAGTACTTTTGTGCCTGTTGAATTTAAAGCAAAGTATGGGCTTGAATTTTGTCTTTTAAAAATCAGCATAAGTAATCGGGCATGGTGGTCAATGCCTGTAATCCCAGCACTTTGGGAGGCTTTGGTGGGTGGATCACTTGACAAGTCAGGAGTTCCAGACCAGCCTAGCCAACATGATAAAACTCCGTCTCTACTAAAAATACAAAAATTAGCCAGGCTTGGTGGTGGGCACCTCTAATCCCACCTACTCAGGAGGCAGAGACAGGAGAATCACTTGAATCCAGGAGGCAGAGGTTGCAGTGAGCCGAGATTGTGCCACTGCACTCCAGCCTGGGCAACAGAGTGAGACTCTGTCTCAAAAAAAAAATAAAAAATCAACTTAAGCCTGGGCAACATGGTAAGACCCCATCTGTACAGAAATAAAATAAAAATTAGCTGGGCATGGTGGCTGGTAGTCCCAGTTACTCAGGAGGCTGAGGCCGGAGGATCACTTGAGTCTAGGATCTGGAAGCTGCAGTGACCCATGTTCGTGCCACTATACTCCAGTCTGGGTGACGGAGCAAGACCCTGTCAAAAAGATAAAAATAAAAATCAACCTTATTGAGTTATAATTCACATAAAATGAAACACACAACTGGAGTATGGTTGGATGATTTTGACATATTTATACCCACTACCACAATAGAGATATAGAAGATTTTATCACCACCAAGATTTCCCCTACTCCTTGGCAGTCAGTTCTCTTTCTCACCTAGCCCCAGGCAACTGCTGTTCTGCTCCCTGTCACTATAGATTAGCTTTGCCTGTTCTAGAATTTCATACAAATGGAACCATATGGTGTAGTCTTTTGGGTCTATCTTCCTTTGTCAGCGTGCTGGTTTTGAGGTTCATCCATGTCTGTGTGTGTATGAATAGTTTATTGTTTTTATTCTATTGTTTATATATACCACAATTTGTTTATCCATTTCTCTGTTGGTGGACATTTGGGTTATCTCCAGATTAGGGCTATTATGAAAAAGCATTTCTATATAAGTCTGTGTGTCAATACATGCTTTCATTTCTCTTGAGTAGCTTTCTAGATGTGACTGCTACGCAGTTTTCCAAAATATGTGCACCATTTTCTATTCCTAAAAGCAATATGTGACAGTTCGGTTGTTCTACATTTTTGCTAACACTTGGCATTGTCAGACTTTTGCATTTTAGCCATGTTCATGGTTGTGAAGTCCTATCTCACTGTGGTTTTAATGTATTTATTGAATTGTAAAAGCTCTTTATATAGTCCGGATACTAGTCCTTTGTTAGATATATGCATTGCAAGTATTTTCCCCCAGTGTCTGACTTGACTTTTCATTTTCTTAATGGTGTCTTTTGAAGAGCAGAATTAAAAAATTTTGATGATTTTCATGCCTGTTAAATCTAGTATAAAATCTGGGGGTGCATTTTGGGTATCTTTTTAAAAAATTAAACTTTTGATTTTGAGATGATTGTAAATTTGAGATAATTGTAGATTCACAAGCAATTGTAAGAAATAATGTATCCTTTACCTAGTTTCTTCTAACGGAAACATCTTGCAAAACTCTAGTACAATAGCACCAGCAAAATACTCATATTAATACAGTCAAGACTGGGTGCAGTGGCTCATGCCTGTGATCCCAGCACTTTGAGAGGCTGAGGCAGGTGGGTCATCTGAGCCCAGGAGTTCGAGACCAGCCTGGGCAATATAGTGAGCCCTCATCTCTACAGAAAATACAAAAATTAGCCAGGTTTGGTGGTGTCTGCTTATAATCCCAGCTACTGGGGAGGCTGAGGTGGGAGGATTGCTTGAATTCTGGAGGTCTGCAGTGAGCTGTGATTATGCCACTGTACTCTGCTATGGATGGCAGAGTGAGACCCTGTTTCCAAAAAAAAAATACAGCCAAGGTCCAGAACACTTTCACCAGCACAAAAATCCCTCTTTCCCCTTTCCTAACCACACGCATTTAGTCCTCAGCCACACCCTCCCCTTAACCTCTGGCAACCACCAATCTGTTCTCCATTTCTATAATTTTGTCATTTCAAGAACATTATGTAAATGGAGTCATATAATATGTAAGCTTTTGGGATTCTTTTTACCACTTGGTGTAATTCTCTGTAGAGTCATCCAAGTTGTTATAAGTATCAATAATTTGTTTCTTTTTGATACAGAATAGTGGTTCCCTGTATGGATAGAGCACAATTTGTTTAACCATTCACTTGTTGAAGGACAAGTGGGTTGTTTACAATTTGGGGCTATTATGAATAAAGCTGCTATGAACATTTGTTTATAGGTGTTTGTATGAAGAACGTAAGTTTTTATTTCTCTGGGATAAATGCCCAGAAGTGCAACTGATGGTTCGAATGGTAGTTGCATGTTTAGTTTTTAAAGAAACTGCCAAACTGTTCCCCAGTGGCTGTACCCTTTTACATTCTAGCCAGCAATGTATGCATGATCGAGTTTCCCCCTATTTTCTGGCTAGCATTTGGTACTGTCACTATTTTTTATTTTAGTAATTCTAATAGGTGTGTAGTGATGTATCATTATGATTTTAATTTTCACTTTCCTCATAGCTAATGATGTTGAACATTTTTAATGCTTTTTGCCATCTATATGTCCTCTTCAGTAAAATATCTCTTTATGTCTTTTGCCCATTTTCTAATTGGATTTTTTAAAAATTGTTGAGTTTTGAGGGTTCTTTACACATTCCAGAAACGTCCTTTGTCAGGTACATAGTTTGCAAATCTTTTCTAGTCTGTAGCTTGTCTTTTCATCCTCCCGGGTCTTCTGCAGGGAAAAAATGTAAAATTTTGATCAAGTCCAATTGTGGTAGGCTGAATAGTGACTCCTCAAAAGATGTATACATCCTAATCCCTGGAACATGTAAAGGTACATTTTATGGCAAAAAAAAAGAAACTTTGCAGATGTGATTGCAGATGTGATTACGTTAAAGGTGTGTGTGTGTGTGTGTGTGTGTGTGTGTGTGTGTGTGTGTGTGTGTGTGTGTTTGACAGGGTTTTACTCTGTCCCTTGGTCTGGAGTGCAGTGGTGCATTGCAGCTCACTCAGCCTCAAACTCCCAGGCTTATGCAATCCTCTCACCCCAGCCTCCTGAGTAGCTGGGACTACAGGTGGGCACCACCAGGCCTGGCTAAAAGTTTTCAAGTTTTTTGTAGAGACTAGATCTTGCTATATTGTCCAGGCTGGTCTCAAACTCCTGGGCTCAAGTGATTCTCCTGCCTCAGCCTCCCAAAGTACTGAGATCATAGGCATGAACCACCATGCTCAGCAGGTTAAAGATCTTGAAATGAGAAGGTTATCCTGGATTATTGGGATGGGCCCTGAATGCAATCACAAGTATCCTTATGAGAGAGAGGTAGAGGATGATTCAGTACCGATGGAAGAGGAAAAGGCAATGTGATCGCAGAGGCAGAGACTGGAATGATATAACCACAAGCTATGGAACTCTGTTAGCTGCCAGAAACTGGAAGAAGCAAGGAATGCATCCTTTCTTATAACCAACAAGGGTAGCATAGACCTACCGACATTTTGATTTTGGCCCAGTAATATTGATGTCAGACTTCTGGCTTCTGGAACTGTGAGAGAATAAATTTCTGTTGTTTTAAACCACTAATTTTGTAGTAATTATTATAGTTCCCACAGGAAATTAATATACCATTTTATCAACTTTTTCTCTTATGGATCATGCTTTTGGTATCAAGTCTGCAAACGGTTTGCCCAGCCCTAGATCCCCAAAATTTTCTCCTATGGTGCTTTCTAAAAGTCTATCATTATATGTTTCATATTTAAGTTTGAGATCTATTTTGAGTTAGTTTTGTATAAGGTGTGAGGTTTAGGTTGGGGTTCCTGTTTTTGCCCATGAGAGTCCTGTTATTCCAGCATCATTTACTGAAAGGGCTCTCTTTCCTCCTGGCTTAGTCCATTGGTGATGTTATAACAAAAATACCTGAGACTAGGTCACTTACAAAGAATGGAACGTTATTCCTCATAAACTAAATTTTATTTAGTTCTGGAGGCTGGGAAGTCCAAGATCAAGATGTCTGCAGGTTTGGTTGTCTGGTGAAGGTTGTTTTCTGCTTCCAAGATGGCACCATGGTTGCTGCATCCTCCAGAGGGGAGGATCACGTGTCCTCACATAGTGGAAGGCAGAAGGGCAAGCAAGCTAGCTGCTGCACGAAGAGAAGCCTCTTTTACACAGGCCTTAATAGCATTTCAGCCCTCATGAACTATTACCTCTGAAAGGCCCCACTTATTAATACAATCACTTTAGGCCCCAACTATTAATACAATCACTTTAGGCCCCACCTATTAATACAATCACTTTGGCCATAAAATGTTAATATCTGAATTGTGGAAGGAACATATTCAAACCACTGCACCTCTGTTGAATTGCTTTTGCACCTTTGACAAAAATCAGTTGGGCTAGGCATGGTGGCTCAATCCTGTAATCCCAGCACTTTGGGAGGTCAAGGCAGGCAGGTCTCTTGAGCCCAGGAGTTTGAGACCAGCCTGGGTAACATGGCAAAATCCTGTCTCTACAAAAAAATAAACAAACAAACAAACAAACAAAAAAACCCCCACAAAAATTAGCTGGGCATAGTGGCATGCACCTGTAGTCCCAGCTACTTGGAGACTGAGATGTGAAAGGGTCACTTGAGCCCAGGAAGATGAGGCTGCAGTGAGCCAGATTATGCCACTGCAATGCCAGCCCAGGCAACAGAGCAAGACCCTGTTTCAAAAAAAAAAAAAAAAAAAAAAATCAGTTGGGCATATTTGTGTGGGACTATTCCTGGGTTCTCTATCCTATTTCATTGATCTATGTGTCTCTCCCTCCACCAGGTGCTGTGGTTTGAATGTATTCCTTCCTATACAGCATAGTCTTGATCATTATAGCTGTATATAAATCTTGAAGTTATAAACTGGGTAGACTGATTTCTCTTACTTTATTCTTCTTTTTCAAAATTGTTTCTAGCTATTATGGATTCTCTGCTTTCCATACAAATGTTATGGAAATCTTGTCTACATCTACTACAAAATAGCATGCTGGGATTTTGATAGAAATTTTATTAAATCTGAATATCAATTTGTGACACTCATGTCTTTTGAGTCTTCCAGTTCATGATCGCAATATGTTGCTTTTTTGACATCTTCTCTGGATTCTTTTATAGATAGTTTATAATTTTCAGCAAATAATTTTAGCAGATGTTTTGTTAGATTTAAACCTAAGTATTGCATTATTTTGGAGCGTTTATAAATGGTCTTATGTTTTTAATTTTACTGGCCACTTGTTTATGGGTAGTATACAGAAAGATAACTGTTTTTTGTATGTTGATCCTGTATTCTGTGACCTGACTGTACCTATTTATTCATTCTAGGAGTTTTTTTGGTTTTGTTTTTGTTTTTGGTAGATTCCTTGGGATTTTTCTGTGCAGACAATCATGTCATCTGTAAATATAAATAGTTTTGTTTCTTCCTTGCTAGTCTGTATACTTTTCACTTAATTTCCTTGCCTTATTTCATTAGTTTGAATTCCCAATACTATGTTGAATAAGAATGGTGAGAGTGGACATCTTTGCCTTGTTCCTGATGTTAGAGGAAAACATTCAGTCTTTTTCCAGTAAGTAAAATATTAGCTGTAGGTATTTGGCAGGTTTTTAAAAATCAATTTGAGGAAAGTATTCTCTTATTCCTAGTTTTCTGAGAATATTTAAAAAACCTCATAACTGGATTCTGAATTTTGATAAAACTTTTTTTCTGTATAAATTGATATGATCATGTAATTTTTCTTCTTTAGCCTGTTAATCTGGTAGATTACATTGGTTGATTTAAGAATATTGAACCAGCCTTGAATACCTAGAGAAAAACCCTACTGGTCATGGCAGGGCAAGGAGCAAGACCTTTTCCTAGGTAAGATTTGTCTCTTGGCAAACTTCAGAAAGCAACTCCTTGATGTCTTATTTATTCTTTCGATCTTTCCAGAAGATTGGGGTCTCCAAGACAAATGCAGTTCCCAGTTAACACTCAGAAGCTGCCGTATTTCCTGGGTTATTTGGGCTATAAAAGCGGTTTCTGGCTGGGCGTGCTGGCTCACGCCTATAATCCTAGCACTTTGGGTGGTCAAGGCGGGTAGATTGCTTGAACTCAGGAGTTTGAGATCAGTCTGGGCAACATGGCAAAACCCTGTCTTCACAAAAAAATACAAAAATCATCCAGGTGTGGTGGTGCGTGACTGTAGTCCTAGCTACTAGGGAGATTGAGGTGGAAGGGTTGCCTAAGCCAGGAAGGTTGAGGTTGTAGTGAGCTATGATTGCGGCACTGCACTGTAGCCTGGGTGACAGAGTGATATCTTGTTAAAAAATAATGGCTTCATTGTCACTTTGGAGAGTTTGTGGGAATCCATATAGAGGAATTATTTTCTGCATTAGAGCCTTTACAACTTCGACAGCTTTCTCAGTCCTGGCGAAGGAAGCCTCAGCCCAGCCTGGCCCTCCCGACTCCTTGTTCCATGAAACTGCTTCCCTCAGTGAAGAATTCTTGGTTGGGTTCTGTTAATGGCAAATCCGTGGGGTCTAGTCTGCTGGAATAAACTTGAACAATTATTTGAATGCAATCATCAACAGGAGCTGGAGGTTCCCTGGTAGCTGGGTGGCAGGTTTCAGAGTAGAAATAACTTTAAGAGTTATCTTTGGTCTACCTAGAAGCTGGCAGTCAACAATAGCCCCCTTCTGCTAGAGCAGGGGAAACACAGAATGCATAGTATGTACTTTCACGGGCTGCCCAAAGGTAAACTTCTGAGCTTCCTGCAATATATCACAGGTGGCAGCCACTGCCCTTAGGCAGGTAGCCCAGCCCTTAGTTACCTTGTCAAGCTGTTTTGTAAAGTAGGCCATGGGACATTTTAAGGTTCCAAGGGCTTGAGTTAATACTCCAAGTCCAATTCCCTGTTTTTCTTGAACAAATAAATCAAAAGGTTGGTGTAGGTCAGGGAGACTCAGGGCAGGGGCTGTCATCAATTTCTCTTTGACTGTTAGAAAGGCTTTTCGGCATTCTCCACTCCAGGAAAGGGGGTCCCTTTCTTCTCCTTTTAAAGTCTCGTAGAGAGGTTTGGCTATTAACCTAAAGTTAGGGATGTAAATTTGACAAAATCCAGGCATCCCTAAGGGACCACATAGTTTAAGGATACTGGAGACTGCCACCTGATTTATTGCCTCTGTGATCTGAGAGAAGATTATGAGTCCCTTGCGATAGTATTCTTGAATCCCAGGTACTGAATGATGGGATGAGAGATCTATGCCTTTTTCTTAGAAACTCTGTACCCTTTATCTGCTAGGAAATGTAAGACTTTGATGGCATGGAGGATGGAGTTACCCTCCGTTTCACTGGCTATCAAGATATCATCTGCATGTTACAAACAGTTAATATTAATTCACCTGGAATCCTTAGGACTGTCAGATCTACATCTGTATATTTCTTTTATTTTCTTTCTTTCTTTCTCTTTTTCTTTCTTTCTTCCTTCTTTCTTTTTTTCTTTTTTCTTTCTTTCTCTTTTTCTCTTTCTTTCTTCCTTCTTTCTCTTTCTTCCTTTCTTTTCTCTCTCTCTCTCTTTCTTTCTTTCTTTCTTTCTTCTTTCTCTCTCCTTCCTTCCTTCTTTCTTCTTTCTTCAAAGTCTCACTCTGTCACTCACGCTGGAGTGCAGTAGCACCATCTCGGCTCACTGCAACCCCCGCCTTCCAGGTTCAAGCGATTTTCCTGCCACAGCCTCCTGAGTAGCTAGGACTACAGGCACACACCACCACACCTGGCTAATTTTTTGTATTTTTAGTAGAGAAAGGTTTCACCATGTTGACTAGGTTGGTCTTAAACTCCTGACCTCAAGCAATCCACCTGGCTCCACCTCCCAAAGTGCTGGGATTACAAGCGCGAGCCACCGTGCCTGGCCTACATCTGAATATTTTGGGTAAGCCTCTAAAATTCCTTCCAAAATGCTGATGGCTTCTCATCCACTTCTCTTCTAATTTCCTGCACCTTGTTTAAAATTCTGGTTTGAGGGATTCTCTTCCAGATCCCCAGCAGAAAACAGTCCTGAAACCCTGTTGTTCAGATTCCAGTTGGGGTCATGGAGGGGCACTGTCAGACTATTACTGGTCCTCACCCTGTTATTAGGATCTTCTGTGTGTAACCGATCAACCTTCTCCTGAGCCTTTTCTAGCTCTATATGACACTCTTCAGATGCCAGCAAGACTTTAAGGAGGCTCTGTACATCAGCCCTTGTGGGGTGAGGAGTCGTGCAAACAGACTCAAAGAGGTTAGTTATATGTTTCAGGTCATCCCTATAGGCTGGTTTGCTCTGCCTACAGTTATGTAAGTTCACATCATTCCAGCAGGCTGTCCTTCTTCAGTTCAACCCCCAATGAGTCTGGTCTCACAGGGAATTGCCCTGTAGGGAACAGTAGCAGAGCTGAGCCAAATTGTGTCCCCTGATGGGTGCAAGAGGACAAGACCACTTCTCTGGGGTTCCCAGATGTCTCCTTGGTGAAAGGAGAGAGCAAAGGAAAAAATGGGGGAAGACCTGGCAGAACTAGGGTGCAGGTCCTGGGTCCATAAGTGAGAGGGCTAGCAGGGGTCAGGAAAGGGTTTGGCAGGGTTTGGAAGTCTCAGGGGTTGGAGCCATTGAAGAGGCTGACGCTGACTGCAAGGCAGCTGGTGGAGAGCTGAGATGGCTGGGCTGGGGTTATAGAAGTTGTAGTAGCCCAGACTTCCTCATCTAAGGAGGATTCTTCTCTGCTGGTGACATGGGGACCACAGGGCAAAGTGCAGATTCACCACCCTTCTTAAAAGCCTCCATCTGTGGCATCAACATTTTACATTTAACTTGACCAGGTTTATTCTGACAAAGGAGCATAAAAGCTTAGGCATCAGGAATTTCATCCTCCTTTCCCATTTGATAGCAAAATGAATCTAGTTATAAGGTATGATTTATCAATTTTGAAGAATTTACTCAAGCAGCCTGCATTCTGGGGTTGAATTTTGTTTTATTTATTTATTTATTTATTTTTAAATTTTTTGAGGGGGTCAAATTTTGATTTTCCATGACTGTCGACACACACACACACACACACACACACACACACACACTCACAAACACTTATCAAAATACAATATAGACTAGGGGTGGTGGCTCATGCCTGTAATCTCAGCACTTTAGGAGGCCAAGCAGGTGGATCACTTGAGGTCAGGAGTTTGAGACCAGCCTGGCCAACATGGCAAAACCCTGTCTCTATTAAAAATACAAAAATTAGCTGGGTGTGGTGGCACATGCCTGTGGTCCCAGCTACTTGAGAGACTCAGGGAGGAGAATCACTTGAACCCGGGAGGTGGAGGTTGCAGTGAGCCGAGATTGCACCACTGCACTCCAGCCCAGGTAACAGAGCAAGACTCAGTCTCAAAACGAAACGAAACGAAACAAAACAAAACAAAACAAAACAAAACAAAACAAAACAAAACAAAAAGCAGTTTAACTGCAGTAGTAATCAACAAGCCCCAAAAGTGTCCAAACTGAAATAGAGTGCTTTCCACTCTTACATTAGTGGATTGGGCTTGTTTAACCTGTAACAGATGGAAATTCCTTCAGAATTACCCAATTTGACAGAATCAGCTCCTACTGTCTGGTACCCACAAAAGACACTCACCTGTCCAGATGCAGATGTCAAATTTCAAAGAATATTCTTCCAAGTGTTAGATATAGTGAACCTCAAGTTTCTCAAAGAATCAGTATGTCAGTATGTTCAGGTCTCTTATTCTTTAATTCTCCATTTTAAAGTTTAACTTCCTTGTAGTTTCAGTAAACAACCTTTTCCACCAGTTCTAATCAGTAGTTCACATCTGTTCCCCTTGTCCCCTGCTCTGTCCTGACTCATTCCAGTCACCTGCTCTGGTCACCTGCTTTGATCCCTGGTTACCTGCTCTGACCTCCTCATAACCGTCCTTCCTGCCAAACCACCCAACCCACCTCTCCGGCTCATATCCCTGCTCCCTTTAAAATAGCCAATCAGAATTAGACTACACTGTGGGGTCTAACCCTAGCCAATAAGGGAACGACACAGCTGTAGGAATAATTACCCCTTCCCCTCCCCTGTTCAAGTGTGCACTCACCATTGTTCCATCTGTGAGTCGCACCCTTCTATAGAAGTAAATTGCCTTGCTAAGGAAATTAATATTTGAGTGCTACTTCTTCTGTGACACTGAAAAAATTTTACATATAACACTAGGCAATCAGGACTGCAGTTGGGGCCAAAGAGAGAGAGACTAAAACCTCTGGCCAAATATGGCTTAGCATTTGCTAGAAGGGTTTCCAAAACTCTCCCAGCCTGTGGCTGCCAAGTCACAAGCAATGCAATCCAAGTCAGGATGCCAGAATTTTGTCACTGAATGCTAGGGGTTTGACCTAGGTTCAGTTGTGCTCACTGCACAGAAAGCCAATCACTGAGACAATGAGTATTGCCAGGGAAGAAAGGCTTTATTGTGGGTGATGTCAGCCAGGAGATGAGAGACAAGTCTCAAATCTCTTTCCCCAGCAAAAAGTTAGGGGTTTATATAAGAGTCAGATAAGGGGGCTGGCACCTCACCATCCAGATGCAGTGATCTGGAAAGTTTCAGCTCCCTGATACTGTCTGGGAGGCCTAATAGCTAATTTCCTGAGAAAGGAACTCAGATAAGAAAAATGTACATTTCTCAAGCTTCAAGACTGGAAGGGTCAATTTCTATTTTATTAAAAACCTTGTAAACATCAGTTCTATGGGAAAATTGGGCCAGTCCAATGGTTTATAGTTGTTTTGATATGTTGCTGACTCTATTTGCTAATATTTTGTTAAGGATTTTTGCATCTAGACGCATGAGGAATATTGGTCTACAGTATTTTTTCATTTTTGTGTGTGTTATCTTTGGTTTTGGTATCAGGATAATATTAGCTTCATATTGAATTGGGAAATGGGAAATGTTTGTGCCTCTTCTATTTTCTGGAGGAGATTGTGTAGATGGTGTTAATTCTTCTTTAAACACCTGGTAGTATTCTCTATTGACACTATGTGGCTCTGGAGATTTTCTTTTTTGGTAATTAAAAAACACTGTTAATTCAATTTCCTAAATGGTTATGGGACTATTCAATATGAGCAAGTTGTGGTAGCTTTTGCTTTTCCTGGAATTGGCCCATTTCATCAAAGCTGTCAAATTTATGCCTGTAGAGTTATACATAGTATTCTCTTATTATTATTATTATTATTATTATTATTATTATTATTATTATTTTTGAGACAAAGTCTTGCTCTTTCACCAGGCTGGAGTGTAGGGGTGCAATCTTGGCTCACTGCAACCTCCATCTCTCAGATTCAAGCAATTCCCCTGCCTCAGCCTCCTGAGTAGCTGGGACTACAGGCACGTGCCACCATGCCCGGCTAATTCTTATTATCTTTTTGACATCTGCAGGGCCTAAAGTGACATCCTGTTTTATTCCTCATATTGGCAATTTATGTCTTCTTTCTTTTTTTTCTGTTAGTCTTTCTAGAAGTTTGTCAACTTTGAAACAGTGAAGCAAACCAGCTTTTTGTTTCATTGCTTTTCTTTCTTCCTTTTCTGTTTTCAGTGTCACGCTCTGATTTTATCATTTCAATCCTTTGCTTGCTTTGAGTTTATTGTGCTCTTTCTTTCCTATTTTTTTTTTTCTGGATTCTTGGCATGGGAACTTAGATTATTGATTTGAAGACTCTTTCTCTTTTCTGATGTAAGCAGTTAGTGCTATCAATTTCCCTCTCACTGCTGCTTTAGCTATGCCCTACATGTGTTAATCTGGAGTATTCTTATTCTCATTAAAGTAAATGTATTTTTAAATTTCTTTTGAGACCTATTCTTTGACCACATGAGTTATTCAGAAATGTGTATCTTTGTTTCCAAGGGTTCAGAGATTTTCATGTTATCTCTATGCTGTTGATTTCTAGTTTGATTCTATTGCGGTCACAGAACATATTTTATATGATATCAGATGTTTTTTAATTTGTTGAGGTTTGTTTTGTGGCCCAGGATGTGGTCTATCTTAGCATATATTTCACTGGTGCTTGAAAATAATGTATGTTCTGCTATTGTTAAGTGGAGATTGTTGGATGTTGATTAGATTCTGTTGGTTGTAGGTATTGAGTTCTTCTGTATCCTTCATGATTTTCCATTGTTGTTCTATCAATTGTTGAGAGGGAAACTAAAGTCTCTAATTATAATTGTAATTTTTGTTTATTTCTTTTTTCAGTTCTATCAGTTTTTATTTCACATATTTTGCAGCTCTCCCTATTAACCTGAATGCTTGGTATGGATTTAGAACAGAGTTTTTATTTTATTTTATTTTTTTATTTTTGAGACAGGATCTTGCTCCATTGCCCAGCCTGGAGTGCAGTGGTACAATCATGGCTCACTGCAGCCTATGCCTCCTGGGCTCAAGCGATTCTCCCACCTCAACCTCCTACGTAGCTGGGATTACAAGCGCAAGCCACCATGCCCCGCTAATTTTTGTATTTTTTTGTAGAGATGGGGTTTTGCCATGTTTCCCAGGCTGGTCTTGAACTCTTGGGCTCAAGTGATCTACCTGCCTTGGCCTCCCAAAGTGCAGGGATTATAGGCGTGAGCCATAGTGCTTGGCCTGAACTCTTTAATTATATATATATATATATATATATATATATATATATATATATATTTAAAATTGTATTTTATTAACCAAAAAATATATGTGAATAAAAGATGACCACAAGTTCTCTGCTGTTACTTTTATTGAGAAGTGAGGGGCTGGGCATGGTGGCTCACGCCTGTAATCCCAGCACTTTGGGAGGCCGAGGCGGGGGGATCACTTCAAGTCAGGAGTTTGAGACCAGCCTGGTCAAAACGGTGGAACCCTGTCTCTAATAAAAATACAAAAAAATTAGCTGGATGTGGTGTCAGGCGCTTACAATCTTAGCCACTAGGGAGGCTGAGACAGGAGAATTGCTTGAACCTGGAAGGCAGAGGTAGAGGTGAGCTGAGATCAGGCCACTGCACTCCAGCCTGGGTAAAACAGTGAGTGAGACTCTGTCCAAAAAAAAAAAAAAAAAGTGAGGTTTATGTCCCTTCTTCTTGAATCTAGGGCTTCTTGACCAATAGAAGATGTGGAGGCAATGAGATGCCAGTTTCTGGCACTGGCAGCTTTCCTTTCCTCTTGAGCCATTTCCCCGGGGAAGCTTGAGCTATCACATAAATAGGTCTGACTACTCTGAGACATGCTCTACTGGGGGTGACAGTCCCAGATGAGCCCAGACCCCCAACTGTCCCTGCCAAGGCCCCAGACATGGTGTGAGTGAAGCTGCCTTGGATTCCCAGACTGACCTATCCACCTACTAAATACCCCTGAATGACCTCTTTCAATGTCATGTGGAATCAATGACCCATCCAGCCATGCCCTGCCTGAATTCCTGACCCATGCAATTAATGACTAATTAAAATAATTAACATGAATAATAATACAATGAACAAATTAAAATAATAACATTCAACTAGCTGACAATAATGCAATTACTGTTTGTTTGAAGCCACTAAGTTTCGAAGTTCCTTATTACATGACAAGAGAAAACTGCACAGTTATGAGGCACCCAACTGAAATTGAGTCATGAACTGAGGTTTGAAAAGCACTGATATAAACTGCACTGAGCCTTTGTGTTTCTGTTTCTATTTCTGTTTGTTTTATGAAGATGAATGGGGAGCAGGATAATCTATCAAGAATTAGGCCAGGCACAATAGCACATGCTTGTAATCCCGGTACTTTGAGAGGCCAAGGCAGGAGGATCACCTGAGCCCAGGAGTTTGAGACCAGCCTAGGCCACATGGCGAGAACTTGTGTCTAGAAATTTTTTTTAAAAAAATTACCTGGGTGTGGTGACGCACACCTGTGGTCCCAGCTATTAGGGAGCCTAAGGTGGGAGGACTGCTTGAGCCTGGAAGATTGAGGCTGCAGTGAGCATTGATCTTACTACCGCACTCCAGCCTGGGTGAAAGAGAGAGACTCTGTCTCAAAAAGAAATAAAAAGTAATTTGTGTTTGTTCTCACTATATTTTTTTCTTTTTGAAAATTTTATTTTGTTTTTATTTTTTTGAGACAGGCACCATTATGGCTCACTGCAGCCTTGACCTCCTGGATTCAAGCAACCCTCCTACCTTAGCCTCCCATGTAGCTGGGACCACAGGCTTATGCCACACTTTGCTAATTGAGAATTTTGTTGTTGTTGTTGTTGAGACAAAGTCTCACTTTGTTGCCTAGATTGGTCTGAAACTCCTGGGCTCAAGCAATCCTCCTGCCCTGGCCTCCTAAAGTGCTGGGATCACAGGTGTGAGCCATCGCACCCAGCCATCTTTCTCTCTCTTTTTTTTTTGAGACAGAGTCTCGCTGTGTTGCCAGGCTGGAGCGCAGTGGTGCGATCTCGGCTGGCTGCAACCTCCACCTCCCAGGTTAAAGCAATGCTGCTGCCTCAGCCTCCTGAGTAGCCGGGACTACAGGTGCATGCTGCCATGCCCAGCTAATTGTTTTGTATTTTTAGTAGAGATGGGGTTTCACCATGTTGGCCAGGATGGTCTCAATCTCTTGACATCGTGATCCTTCTGCCTTGGCCTCCCAAAGTGCTGGGATCACAGGTGTGAACCACTGCGCCCGGCCCATCTTTCTCTTTTTTAAAGGAACCTGCCAGGGCTTTAGTATTTTTAGTTCTCACTCTGGGAACCTTGCTGGGTGGAAGAGAGAAGCTGCTTATAGGCAGATGCTCCACTCTTGTGGTCAGAGCCCAAACCTGCAAAGAGCCTGTGCAAGGTGAGGAGGGAAGGGAGCAGCTTTGGGAGGCACTGAGGGAGAGGAGACATTCTCAGACTGGAGCAGGGTGGAGGCAGGCAGCTTCCAGAGCAGCACCCGGGGTGCCCAGTGGGAATGTAGGGGCTGAATTCCAGCCCATGTGCCACTTGTCATGTGTCCTGGTGCAAATCCAGGTCCTCCCAGAGCAGGCATCCATATGGGCCAATGGTGGCTCTGCAAAAGGCTCCTGGACCTTTGCACAAGTCTGAGGAGGAGCCCAGTAATTACCAAGGTCAAGTTTTTTACCAGCCTGGTACAATGGAGGCTCGCTGGATTTAATTGCATCAAAGGACGTAAAAATGTGTCTTTTGTTTCATACCTGCCCTTGTGCACTGAGACTGGTCATCTCAGCTGCATGTGGAGGGCAGATGTTTTCTTCTTCTTGGACCTTGCAAAGGTTAGGTGTGGCTCAGAAGGTGGGGCAAGCTCCAGGTGCCTCTTGTTGGTGGGGTGGGCTGTCCACTCCCTCATGCCTGGAGTGTGTGTGTGGGAGGGAGGGCGTCCAAGGCTGGGGCTGGGCCCGGGGGCTTGAGACACACTCTCTGATGGTCCTGGGGTTGCATTCTCCGTGCCGAACATTCCCTCTGTTATTCTTGGACCTTCAGTAAGGCCTTGTCAAAAATGCCAGTCTGGTTGGTGATCTGGGTTGCGGGGAATTAATCTGTTTACAGAGGGACGAAGGCTCCTCGGGTCTGTGTTGGACAGGACAGTGTGTTGTCAGTCCTGGCTCCACCACTTAGTGGTTCTCTGGTAGACTACTTAATCTCTCTGTGCCTCAGTTTCCTCACCTATAAAATGAGAACAGCACTAATACTGTTCCCTTCGTGGACTGTGAGGATTAAATGAGATCCCGTATTTAAAGCCCATAGCACAATGTCTAGCCCATGTAAGGGTGGAATAGCTACTGGGGCTACCTGAGGCAGCTGAAGGGGACCTGGACTTGGTAGGAAGAATGACAGGTTGTGGTTGGAGAGGGGGGCGGGGAAAGAAGGATGGGGGCATGTGCAAAATGACACCATCCCGGGCCCTTCCCTAGAAATACTGGTGTTGCAGGGGACATCCCCAGGGGGATCAAAGTGTTACTGGATGGAAGGTCTTGACTGTGAGTTGTCCAGGTTCTTGGCTTGTTGAATGAAGAATTGAACAAGATACACAAAGCAACAAAAGAATGGAGTAACGGAAGCACAGGTTTCTTGAAGCAAAAGTACATTCCATAGAGTGGGTGCAGGCCTGAGCAAGTGGCTCAAGAGGCACCCCCCCAACCCCCGGCCGGGTGTGGTGGCTCACACCTGTAATTCCAGCACTTTGGGAGCCTAGGATGGGCAGATCACGAGGTCAGGAGTTCGAAACTAGCCTGGCCAATATGGTGAAACCCTATCTCTACTAAAAATACAAAAAAAAAAAAAAAATTAGCTGGGCATGGTGGTGCACACCTGTAGTCCCAGCTAATTGGGAGGCTGGAGGCTGAGGCAGGAGAATCGCTTGAACCCATGAGGTGGAGGTTTCAGTGAGCTGAGATTGCACCACTGCACTCCAGCCTGGGCAACAGAGCGAGACTCCGTCTCAAAAAAAAAAAAACAGAAAACCAAAAAACAAAAAAGAAGAGGCACCCCCTGCCACCATTAGGCTTTTTATTAAGCTAAAAGAATTTGGTAACACCTCTAGGTGCCCTTTAGAGGCCTCCAATTGGTTATACCCTATGAAGGATTGACTAGTGACCATTCAGAGACTGACGTGGAGGCTTGGCCCCTGGTCAATCAGAAGCTGGCGTGGAAACTTCTGTCTTGTTACCACGGGAGTGAGGATGTGGCCCGTCTGCTGCCTCATCTCGCCTAGCACTGGCTGCACCTGCTGTTCTTTTGCTCATGCCCTTACCCCTGGTTGCCCTGTTTCCCAATTCTCCTGCCTCAACAGGAGGCTTTGTTATTGAGCAGGTTAAGGGAGTGCTTTGATACGAGAATTTTGGCCGGTAACTCCAAATGGGACCATGGGTTACATGGGAATGTAACCCTGTGTGGTGGGCGGAATAATGGTGTCTTAAAGATGTCCATGTCCTTATCTCCAGAATCTGAGTATGTTAGAGTTCATGGCAAAGGGAAATTGCAGATAGAATTCAGTTGCTAATCAGCTGACTTTTATTTTTATTTATTAATCTATTGCTCAGGCTAGCGTGCAACGGTAAGATCCACGGCTCACTGCAACCTTGACCTCTTGGGCTTGAGTGATCCTCCTGCCTTAGTCTCCTGAGTAGCTGGTACCACAGGCATGTACCACCACACTCAGCTAATTTTTTATTTTTGCAGAGATAGGGGTATCACTTTGTTGCCCAGGCTGATCTGGAACTCCTGGCCTCAAGAGATCCTCCTACCTCAGCCTCGCAAAATGCTGGAAGAACAGGAGTGAGCCACTGTGCCCATCCCTTAGCTGACTTTTAAAATAGGGAGATTATCCTGGATTATCTGAATGGGCTCAATGTAATCACAGAGGTCCTTAAAAGTGGAAGATGCAGGCAGAAGGAAATGTGAGATATAGAATAGTCAGAGAGAGATGCAACATTGCTGGCTTGGAATATGGAAGAAGGGGCCATGAGCCAAGGAATGCAGGAAGCCTCTAGATGCTGGAAAGGGCAAGCGCATAGATTCTCCCCTACAGCCTCCCCTAGGACCTCCAGCTCTGCTGACACCTCGAAGTTAGCCTGTCAGGTGTTGTGTTGGACTTTTAACCCACAGAACTATAAGATAATACATTTGTGTAGTTTAAGCCGCCGTATTTATGGTGATTTGTGACAGCGGCAGTAGGGAACATACATCCATGTGTCAAGGGAGAGGAAACTGAGATTCAGGGAGGTTCAGCAATTTGTTCGAGGTCACCCAGCTGGAAGCTCTTTGATTCTTCCAGAATCTACTGCTCAAGTAGCCATGAACAAGAGGTTCACCTGCCCTGCCCCATCCTTCCAAGGGCATCTGCAATATTCTCCCTCCCTCTCCTGGGACCTGACAGTCACTCTTTTATGAATTTGGATTTTTTTTTCTTTTTTCTTTTTGAGATGGAGTTTAGCTCTTTTGCCCATGCTGGAGTGCAATTTTGGCTCACTGCAATCTCTGCCTCCTGGGTCCAAATTCAACCTCCTGCTTCAGCCTCCCGAGTAGCCGGGATTATAGGCAAACACCACCATGCACAGCTAATTTTTTTGTATTTTTAGTAGAGACAGGATTTCACCACGTTGGCCAGGCTGATATTGAACTCCTGACCTCAGGTGATCCATCTGCCTTGGCCTCCCGAAGTGCTGAGATTACATGAGCCACCGCTCCCAGACTGAATGCGGAAATTCTAAGATTTAGAGTTGGAAGGAGCCTTAGCAATCATCTCATCACTAGTGAAACAGATTCTAGTGGTTTTTGAATTTTTTTTTCTGTTTCTTGCCAAGACTAGATGTGGTAGGTTTTTGAATATTTTTAAGCTATGTAATTTTTGTTTCAAACATGTAAATCTGATTTTTTTTCTGCTTTTTTTTTTTTTTTTTTCGAGACAAGGTCTTATTCTCTTGCCAAGGCTGGAGTGCACTGGTGTGATCACAGCTCACTGCAGCCTCATGACCTACTTAGCTCAAGCAATCCTCTCGCCTCAGCCTCCTAAGTAGCTGGGACCACAGGCATGTGCCACCACATCCCAGTATTTTTTCTTTTCTTTTTTTGTAGGGACAGTCTCACTATGTTGCCCAGCTAGTCTTGGACTTCTGAGCTTAAGTGATCCTCCTGCCTCGGCCTCCCAAAGTGATAGGATTACAGGCATGAGCCAGGGTGTTCAGTCGTAAATCTGATCTTTAAAATAGTTAAAAGTAGAATTATTCTGGAAAAGGTGGAGTTAAGAGGCAGAGATTGGCCCTGTGCCCTGGAAGATCCCTAGGGCACCTCTCTGAACTCCAACGAGCAGTGTTTGAAGCACACTCAGTCAACCTTCTCCTTCACGGGCGAGGGGCTAGAGGCTTTGCTTCTCTGATCTTCTGCTTCCTCTGCTCTTCATGTGGCTGCCGCCTGCTCCTCTCCAGAGACACCTTCTCTGCCATTCTACATACTGATGTTACAGAGGCTAGCTGGCTTCCATCCCACTACTTAGGACCATTTGTCTTTATTCTGTTTGTTTTAATAAGGACTATAGGGTTCACACAGATGAGCGTCTCTCCTGTTTCCAGATATAACCCCCGTGACTGGCAGTGCCTGGTGTGCAGAATGCACTCAAGAAGTGTCTGCTGAATAAGGCTCAGAGAGGGAAGCAACTTGCAGAGATCACACAGCAATATAGTGGCAGAGCCAGGATGGGGAAGCCCATGTCTGGCCTATGGTTAGGGGTCACCCTGGGCAGCTGGGATGGGGGCTAGGTCTGGGCAGGGACAGACACATTAAGGGCTGGTTGCAGTAGAGCCTTTCAGAAGGAGCCCTTCAGGGACCCGGTGTGGTGGCTCAGCCTGTAAACCCAGCACTTTAGGAGGCCGAGGTGGGCTGATCATTTGAGGTCCGGAGTTCAAGACCATCCTGGCCAACATGCTGAAACTTTGTCTCTACTAAAAATACAAAAATTAGCCGGGTGTGCTGGCCTGCACCTGTAGTCCCAGCTACTTGAGAGGCCGAGGCAGGAGAATTGCTTGAACTCGGGAGGCAGAGGTTGCAGTGAGCCGAGATCGCACCTTTGCACTCTAGCCTGGGTGACAGTGTAAGACTCCATCTCAAAAAAAAAAAAAAAAAAAAAAAAAAGACTTAGGGGACTGTAGGGGAAGAGGAAAAGCAAGGGGTTAGGATTCCTTTCCTACCCTGGGGAGATTAAGACTCCATAGAGGGAAGACCCAAGCTAAGGACTCTGGCTGTGGGGCTCCAGCTGGGAGGTCAGGCTTCAGCCCCTTCCTACCTGGAGGAGGAAGAGAGGTGGTGAAGGGAAAGACCCCAGGGCCTTGGGCGGGGAGGAAGCCCGGATAAACTCACTCGAGGGTGGCAGGGTTCATCAGCTATTTCTGCAAGAGTGTAGGATTGAAAAAGGACAGATGGAAGAAGGCAGTGCCAAAAACCCGAGGTATGACCCTTTGATGGTGCAATTTGACATTGGGAATAAGCGAGGGGCTCCTGGCATCCAGTGAATCACACCATTTAAGGAAACTGGGAAAGAAGGAAGGCAGCTATTAGATAATTGTCATAGCAATCCTGAGGGTAGGAATTAGAAACCCCATTTTCTCAGAGAAGTGAGCTGACTTGTACAAGATCACAAGTTTATCAGTCGGGTCCCAACCCAGCTCTCTAGGTCTCTAAAACTCTCTGTACCAATCCTTGTTGGATTTACAAATGTGAACTAAAAATGGATTTATTGAGTCACCTGAGTGTGTGCCAGCTGGGCTGGGCTCCTTCATTCCCTCCTGGGCCCAGAGGCTCCTTCATGGCCCCAGAGGCTCACTCCAGAGTTAGCGACCCTGGAAAGGTATGAGGAAGGATCCGATCTCAGGCTGCCTTTGCCAGAAATTTTGGTTTCAAAGAGGGAGGAAGAGGAAGAAGAAATTCTGTATATTGCACTGAAGTGCTCTAGGGATGCAGAGATGTGGGGAGAGAAGATACTGGAATTTTCTGGGAAGGGAGTTTGAAAATCTAGGAAACAGTTGAAAGAACTCAGCGTAAGAGCAAAATGTACCTGGGTGTTGCCCCAACCAGGCATTCAGCCTGACCTCCAGTGCTTGAGATGCCCCCTCTCTGTGAGCCTCAGTTTCCACCATTGTAAAATGGGAGAACAGCCCAGTGTTGTGTGGGAGATAGTTCACACTGGATCTTGAGAGCCAGCTGGTACATTTCCAGGAATTCTGGGAGCCAGTTGTTAATGTCATCATTAAAAAGTAAATTCTCAGCAGGGCGTGATGGCTCATGCCTGTAATCCCAGCACTTTGTGGGGCTGAGGTGGGTGGATCATGAGGTCAGGAGTTCTACACCAGCCTGGCCAACATGGTGAAACCCTGTCTCTATTAAGAAAATAAATAAATTCTCTAATAGAAATCACTCATGTCAATGAGGAATGAATGAAGTTACAACATAATCTTTATTCTTTCTTTTTTTTTTTTTTTGAGACGGGGTCTCACCCTGTCACTCAGGCTAGAGTGCAGTGGCACAATCGTGGCTCATTACCGCCTCCACCTGGGCTCACGTGATCCTCCCACCTCAGTCTCCTGAGTAGCTAGCTGGGACTACAGGTACATGTCACCACGCATAGCTAATTAAAACATTTTTTTTTTTTTGTAGAGATGGGGTCCCACTATGTTTCCCGGCCTGACCTCAAACTCCTGGGCTCAAGCTATCCTTCTGCTTTGGTCTCCTGAAATACTGGGACTACAGGCATGAGCCACTGCGCCTGGCCCATTTCCTGTTTCATCTTACCCCTTAACTTAAACAGAAAGGACAACCAGCATCCAGTAACTACACTTGGAAGTTGGTTGTTAAACCTGTGGTAGTCCACTCTGGTAGTAACCATCTGGGTGGCCGTGACATTCAGTGATGAAATACACATGATGGAGGTGTCTCGGTGGCGGTGTCCATTGGCTGCCCCTCCCCAGACTGCCTCCAATAAACTCGCCATCTGAAGACAAACAGCTCCCTGGCTAGGTAACTCCAACCACAAGGCCAGTCTCCTAGTCCCTCATCCCACTGACTGGCTGCTCCCGAGTTCTTCTTGTAGAAATTCTGAGGCCAGTAGCCTGGAGCGGACATACATTATTATTATTATTATTTCTCATTTTAAAATTTTTTGTAGAGACCGGGTTTTACCATTTTGCCCAGGCCAGTCTTAGCTCCTGGCATCAAGTGATCCTCCTGCCTTGGCCTCCCAAAGTGCTGGGATTACAGGTGTAAGCCACCACGCCCAGCCAGTATTATTAATTAATAAGTCAGAAGTGGGGCCTTGGAAAGGGGTACCCAGGGGAGCTGATAGGGAAATAATCTTTGATTTGACTTTCTCCGCTTCCTGCCCCATCACTGTATCTTTAGCTCCCCACACATTGGGGTGGGAAGCTGGGGGCAGAGAGTCAAATACCCACCGCTCCCCACCTACCCCAGGATATTATAAAATGCTTCTCTCTGGGGCTCAGCTCCAGCTGTTGCCCACCCCATCCCCCAGGGGGCAGAGTGGCTCCATGGGAAAGAGGCCAAGCTTAGCCTCCATCCCTGTCCCTCCTCCATCCTCCACTGGCGCCCCGCCTCCCATCCTCCACTGGCAGTGCAGGGCTGCTTCTAGGGGCTCATAGGGAGTAGTGCTTACAGAGCCCCTACTGCGTGCCAGGCTGACTGTTGGGCACTGTGGCCACCCATTAGCTCTATTTAGCCCTCTCTAAATAGCCTAAATAGGGTGGGCCTATTTAGCCCTCATGAAGGTCTTGCAAGGTGCGAGCCACTGTGCCTGGCTGGGTCTGAATTCTTGGTGCTTTCAATAACCACCTGGGATACTGCTGCTGACACCCTGCCCATGGGTTCCTTGAGCTCCTCCCTTGCCATCTATCCTACCTCCTATGTCCTATGGTCATTCCCTTGACTTAACAACAGCAGCCTCTCAATCATCTTAATTTTAAGGACTCCGATTTCCAACCACTACCTCTCGTATTCCTAAGTCATTTCTCCAGCACCCTCATTCCAGTCTCCCCCTACCCCCAATAACGAATGCATCGGCCCCACACCTTTGCCTTGTCCTCATGCTGTCCTACGCTCTGAGCCTAGCTTTGGCCACAAGGTCCATTGCTATTGTCACTCCTTTTTTTTTTTGAGATGGAGTCTCACTCTGTCATCCAGGCAGGAGCGGCAGTGGCACGATTTCAGCTCACTGCAACCTCGGCCTCCCAGTTTCAAGCGATTCTCCTGCCACAGTCTCCTGAGTAGCTGGGATTATAGGCATGTGCCACCATGCCTGGCTAATTTTTGTATTTTTAGTAGAGGCAGGGTTTTGCCATGTTGGCCAGGCTGGTCTCGAACTCCTGACCTCAGGTGATCTGCCTGCCTCGGCCTCCTCAAGTGCTGGGATTACAGGTGTGAGCCACCCTGCCCAGCCGTTATCGTCACTCTTGCATTTACTCTCATCTCCTTGGTTCCGCTCTGGCTTTGCCAGACTCATCTGGCTAAATCCCAGATTCCAGATTTACTCCTCTGCCTCTAGATCATATATCCAATTGCCTGCTTGATGTTTAAAAGGCATCACTAACTTATGTCCGAAATGGAATTCTCCATCTTCCCCTAAACAGGCTCCTCCTGCAGTCTGCCTCATTTTAGATGGTGGCAGCTCCATCTTTCCTGTTGGTCAGGTCAGACACTTTGGAGGCCTTTTTAGTCCCCAGTTTCTCTCACACCCACATCCAATCCATCAGCAAATCCTGCCGGCTTGACCTTCATGCTTTTCCCGGAACCCAATTGCTTTTCACCACTTCTGCTCCTGCCGCTCTGTTCCAAGCCACTCTCCTCTCCCTCAAGGGTTATTATCATTATTTCCTAACGGTCTCCCTGCTTCTCTCCTGGCTCCCTGTGATGGTTGCTTTTCTCATGTCATCTTGGCTAAGCTGTAGAGCTCGATTATTCAAACACTAATCCAGGTGTTGCGGTGAAGGTATTTGTAGATGTGGCTCACATATACAGTCAGTGAACTTTAAGTAAAGGAGATTATCCTCAGTAATCTGGGTGGGCCTCATCCAATCGGTGAAAGGTACCTTGAGAGCAAAACTGAGGTTTCCCTAAGGAAGGAGAAATTCTGCCTCTGGACTGCAGCATCAGCTCCTGCCTGAGAGATTCCAGGCTGTGGGCCAGCCCAACGGATTCTGGATGTGCAAGCTGATTTGGGTAAGTCGATTCCTTGAAATAAATCTTTTAGTATATATCCTACTGGTTTTGTTTCTCTGGAGAACGCTGACTGATATATCCCCCCACCATCATTCTGCAGAGCAATCAGAGCAATCCTTTTAAAAGTCAGATCATGGCACTGGTGCTCTCAGACACTCCACAAGCTTTCATCTCATGCAGAGAAAAGTGCAAGTCCCCTCCTGGTCCACAGAGGACCCCAACTCTTCACGCTCTCCCCCTTATTCTTTCTGCTCCAGCCATCCTGGCCTCCTTGCAGCTCCTTGAGCACTCCAGGCATCCTCTGGCCTCAGGGCCTTTGACCCTGCTGTCCTCTGTCTGGAAAGCACTTCCTCAGTGAGCCACTTTCTTGCTTCCTCACACCTTCAGCCATTTTTTTTTTTTTTTTTTTTTTTTGAGACAGAATCTCACTCTGTTGTCCAGGCTTGAGGGCAGTGGTGCCATCTCAGTTCACTACAACCTCCGCCTCCTGAGTTTAAACGATTCTCCTGCCTCAGCCTCCCGAGTAGCTGGGATCACGGGTGTGCCACACCTGGCTAATTTTTGTATTTTTAGTAGAGATGGGGTTTTGTCAAGTTGGCCAGGCTGGTCTCGAACTCCTAGCCTCAAGTGATCCACCAGCCTCAGCCTCCCAAAGTGCTGGGATTACAGGCACAAGCCACCATGCCTGGCCCCCTTCAGCTATTTCTTTATTCAAATGTCATCTTCTCAACGAGACCTTCCCTGACCATGCTATTTTTGAAAACCTCGGGATAATATACAAAAGTGTTTCTGACACAGTAATCTTTGTGCTTTTTTTTTTTTTTTTTTTTTTTTTTTTACATATGCCTATACCTGTGCAACCACCAACTAGATCAGAAGTAGAATATTTCCAGCCCTCTGTAAGATTCCCTTCCACACTTTCCAGAAGTAACTACTCTTAGGAATTCTATCACCATCGATGAACTCTTCCTGATCTTCGTACAAATGAGATCTTAGGTTACGTGCTCTTCTGTGCCCAATTCCTCTATTGTGAAATTGCAGCCCTGCTCAAGAACTCCCCAAAGTCTTTCCCGCTAATTTTTTCATGGCTTCCTTCCCACCTAATATATTGTGTTTGATTGCTTAAGTGCCTATCTGCCCCTCGCAGGATATGAGCTCTGTGTGGGCAAGTGTTTTTGTCTGTTTGGTTCACTGCTGTATTTCCAGTACCTGGTGGACTGACCATCATTTGTGGGCAGTCAATAAATATTTGTTCAGTAAATAATGAATTAGGCTGGGTGTGGTGGCTCATGCTTGTAATCCCAGCACTTTGGGAGGCCGAGGTGGGCGGATCACTTGAGGTCAGGCGTTCGAGACCATCCTGGCCAACATGGTGAAATCCCATCTTTACTAAAAAAATTAGCCAGGTGTGATGGCGTGTGCCTGTAATCCCAGCTACTTGACAGGTTGAGGCATGAGTATAGCTTGAACCCAGGAGATGGAGGTTGCAGTGAGCTGAGATTACACCATTGTACTCCAGCCTGGGCAACAGAGCAAGACTCCATCTAAAAAAAAAAATGAATTAATCTCCATTTTCTAGATGATGACATTGAGGCTTAGAGACACACTTCACTGTGTCACATAGCATTAATGATGGAGATGGGATTTGAACTGTCATATGTCTGAACCCAAAGCCTATTCTTAACCCATTGTTTTCGTCCCTCCACGCATGAGAGTCTGTGCACATGTGTTCATGTGTCATTGTGGGTAAGGAGGTGAATGAGCAGAAGGGTATTGATTTATTTGGGAATATCTTCTAAGTGCCTACCATATGTCAGCCACTGTTCTGGCACTGGGAACCTTCTTGGTTAGCAAAACAGACACATCTGTTTACCTGTGGCTGTATAACTGTGTGTGCACATGTGTGTTTACTGTGGTGGATGGATACATGCTCATTTGTGTATGCTTATATTGGAAGTGCTTGCCCCTATGTGTATGCAGGTGTCTTCTGTCGTGTGTATGAGTGGAACTCTGTGTCCAAGTGTGGAGGGACCTGAGATGAGTTTTAGAGCAGACCACCTAGGTTTGAATCCTGGCTCCTGCCCTTGCTAGCTGTGTAACTGTGGGCAAGTTCCTTCAAAATGTTGCACCTCACTTTTCCCATCTGTGAGATGGGGATGGATGATGACAGTTGTTTACTTTCTTGGGTGCTTTAGGGCAGTGCCACTCAAAATATAGCCAGGATTGGTGCCTGTCTTAGAACTATTTGTTATCAGTGTATGACAAGATAGGTACAGACATTTTAGAACCTTGTATGACAGCCTGACATTGCCAGGGCATCCAAACATGTGATTGGTGGACTGGTCTTGTGGAACAGGGTTTGCGTGTTGGACAAGTTTGGGTGTTGATTTCACAGCCAGACCACCTATTGGATACTCAACAGGTTGGGGCAAAAAAAAAAAGCTGGGCATGGTGGTACACAGCTGTAGTCCCAGCTCCTCGGGAGGCTGAGGTGGGGAGGATCACTTGACCCTGGAGCTCGAGGCTGCAGTGAGCTATGATGATGCCACTGCACTCCAGCCTGCGACAGAGTGAGATGCCATCTCTAAAAATAATAAAAGATAATAAATATAAAAGGGAAAACAAATCTAGTCTTTCACCACGGATAATTTGCAAAGCACAAGTTTAGAGGATTAAGCAGCATGATACAGGCAAAACACTCAGAATAGTGGCTGATACGGAGTAGTGTTGGAGAATGTTTTCTGTTGTAATGACAGAGGCTGATCACGTGTACATGTGACTCGAGCAGAGGGTGGAGCTGAGTTTGAGCATGAGCCTGCATCTGTGTGCCTGTGTGTACGCATGGGTATGGGGCGGGAGGGATGTCAGGGCTTTGTGTGCGAATGTGTGTCTGTGTGCAGCTGACGACATGATTGTGTGCACCGTGAGAGTTGCTTATAAATTAGTGTGTGTAAATGTGCGGTGCCTCTGGCTGAAAGGGGGTGTTTATGGATATGTGTGAGTATATGGGGCTGGGGGGCTGAGGGAAGGGGATGGGGTCGACTCCAGCACACTTTCTGCTGCCTGGGGACTCACCATCACCAGGGTCTCTGCTGTAGCAATAGAGTTTTTTTTTTTTTTTTTTTTTGTGAGACTGAGTGCTCTGCTGCCCAGGCTGAAGTGCAGTGGTGTGATCTCAGCTCACTGCAAGCTCTGCTCCCTGGATTCAAGTGCTTCTCCTGCCTCAACCTCCTGAGTAGTTGGGATTACAGTCACCTGCCACCATGCCCAGCAAATTTTTAGTAGAGACAAGATTTCACCATGTTGGCCAGGCTGGTTTCAAACCCCTGACCTCAAGTGATCCACCTGCCTCAGCCTCCCAAAGCACTGGGATTATAGGCATGAGCCACCGTGCCTGGCTTGTAACAGTTGTCTTGGTTTTACCTTTGTGTCTCTCAGGGGGGCAGCAAGGAAGGAGGTGCTCGAAGTAGGTGTAGTTGGTAGGGGCATGGGGGCTGGTGGCCCCAGGACCCCCTGCACTGTGTCATCAGGGTTTCTGGGGCAGGGCTGATCCAGGCAGACTGATCTGATGGGTTTCATGGAGGAGTCGGGGGGTGGGGAGGGGCAGAACATTGCTATAGTCCCATGGGGGTGGGGGTGGGGTTTCCATGACCATGACTCCAAACCCAGTGAGATGCTATGGGGAAAGCCCCTCCCCTGTTTCTCTTTTTCTCCTTGATGACATCTTTTGTGACAACCACAAGGCCCCTCTGTCTGAGAAATGACTGAGTTTGTGGGTGTCCATTTGGGGCCAGGAGGGGTAAAGATTGGTCTCAGTTGTCCCACAAGTAGGAGAGAAGGGTGAGAAACTTGAGAGGAATTGGGGACCTGGGTCAGGATCCCTGGGCAGGGAGCAGACCCCTGTGAGATTGCGCTGGATCTCTGAATGGGAAGGAGGGTCTAAGGAAAGCCCAGTTTGGGCCAGTAACTGGGGCAAGTCTAATTAGAAAGGGGATCCAGGCTTCTCAGAGGAACCAGGTTAGGAGATGGAAGCCATCTTGAGTGATGGGTCAGAGGCCCCAGGACACCTCAGGAAGGCCTGGAATTTGCAAGCTGAGCCAACCACGTTGTGTACCCGTGTGTGGTGCCTGAGCCAGCTGACCTCACGGTGAGCTGTCACAGACCCTCCTCCTTAAGGGATCTGGTGGCCTTCACAGCCTGCTTTATGAACTGGCATATAGGGTCATGTATTAAATTTAACCTAGCAGTCACTTCCGTGCCAGTGTTATTTACATAGTGTCTTAGTCTGTTTCTGCAGCGATGATAAAATATCCAGGACTGGGTAACTTGTAAACAGCAGAAATTTATTTCTCACAGTTCTGTAGGCTGGAAAGTCCAAGATCAAGGCACCAGCAGGCTCAGTGTCTGATGAGGGCCTGCTCCTCATAGATGGTGCCTTCTCTGTGTCCTCACTTGGTGGAAGGGACAGAAGGGCCAAAGGGGACAAACTCTGTGTCGTCATGTGGCAGAAAAGCAGAACAAGCAAGCTGAGCACAGTGTGAAGCCTCTTTTCGGAAGGCATCAATACCCTTCAGTAGGTCTCTACCCTCACGGTTCAATCACATCCTAAAGCCCCCCAGTAAATACTATTACATTTGTGATTATGTCTCAACACAGGAATTTTTGGGGACATTCAGACCATAACACATAGAAATTCACAAAAGATATTACGTCAGTGTTTGACTTCATACCTTGTGTCTGCCATTCCCTTGACCTGTAATACTATCTCCATCCCCCCTTGGCTTCCTGGTGAGCTCTCCATCAGGCTTTGGAACTCTGCTCAGCTCTCCAGAGGGCTCTCCTTCAGGGTTAGTTGCTCCCTTCCCAGAAGCTGTTGATACCTTGCATGTGGTGCACATCACTGGAGTTGTAGTGACCCACATACCTGCTGGTCTCCTCTGACTGACCACTTCCACGAGGCCAGGCATGGGTCTCATTCAATGCAGTGCTCCCAGCACCAGCCTAGTGCTTGGCTCTCCATGGGTGCCTGGTTCATAGGCAGTGAAGTGGCCCAAATGCCCTGATAAGCTCTTGAGGGCAGGAGTCATTTCTGTTTCCCCCACAGCATCTAATGCAGTATTTTTTTGCAGTAGGAATTCAGTTAAGTACTTTTTGAATGAATGGATGAATGAGTGAGTGAGTTATGATTCACTCATAGCTCACAGTTCTGTAAGGCTGTGCAGGAAGCGTGATTCTGGCATTTGCTTGGCTCCTGGGAAGGCCTTAGCAAACTTACAATCATGGTGGATCAGAGGACAGTCTCCTGGTTCCCATCCCTCTCTGGCCTCTATGCCATAGTGTTTTCCAGGCCCAACTTCAACCCCCAGCCCCAGATCTACCTCTAACTCCCAGAGCATTACCCAAGCGTGTTCCCAGGGACACTGGTCCCATGAGATGCTCTCCCAGAGGGAAAGCCTGAAAATGGTAACACCTTCTTAGAGACTTACATTACACTTTTACTGTATTTAAGGCTCTGCAATATCCTGAGATAAATAAATCTGATTAACTTGCCTTACCCCAGAATTTGCCAAATGTATTTGACCACGGAACCCTCCCTGAACGTCTCTGATATCTATGTGACAAATATGTATTGATTGTCTAGCATGAGGCAAGTGATATGCTTTGGATCTGTGTCCCCATCAAATCTCATGTCAAATTGAAATCCCCAGTGTTGGAGGTGCCTGGTGGGAGGTGGTTGGGTCATGAGGGCAGAGTTCTCATGAACAGATTAGCACCATCCCCGCCATGCTGTTCTTGTGATTGCGAGTGAGTTATGATGAGATATGGTTAAGAGTGTGGCACCTCCTCCCTCTCTCTCTTGCCCCTGCTTCCACCAGGTGACGCGTGTGCTCCCCCTTTGCCTTCCATCATGATTGTAAGTTTCCTGAGGCCTTCCCAGGAGCTGAGCAGATGCCAGCATCATGCTTCCTGTACAGACTTGCAGAACTCTGAGCCAATTAAACCTCTTTTCTTTATAAATACCTACTTTCAGGTATTTATTTATAGCAATGTGAGAATGAACTAATTCAGCAGGCATCGTCTTGGTTGCAAAGAACACAGCAAGAGTGTATGATAGACACTGGCCCTGCTATTGCGGGCCTTCCGCTCGGCACAGTAGTAATAGCTAATGTCTGTGAGTGCCAAGGCTTCCCATGCTCCGTCTCATTGACTCCTCACCCACACTCTAGGAGTTAGAAACAACTGCCCTTATTTTACAGACATGAAAATGAGGCTCAGCAGTTATGTGACCTCTGCAAGGCAGTAATAAATGGCAGAGTTGGGCTATTAACCGTAGGGCCCCTGACAGAGCTTAAACTCTTCAACACAATGGAGTGTTCTTAGAACACTTAGGAGTTGCTTTATGTCAACATTCTACCCTAGCCCAAGCCAAATCTGCACCCCAACCTCAGCTCCAGGGCCAGTCCTAGCCTGGCTCCATGCTTAGCCCTGGAAAACTCCTAGTCATGCTTCAGAACCCTGCTCAGGGCCTCCAGGAGCTCCTATTTGTTCTCTGGGGAACCTCAGAGGAAAAAGAAATACTGAGTCCAAGTGATAATTTTTACAATTCACATTTATTTTGGGAAAAAAAGGTTCTGCTAAAAATACTCCTACAAAGGCATTGGAGTAACAGGGTCAGGATTGATGTTGGACACAGCTGGTGAGATTTCCTTGGTCACAGCAGTGGGGTTCGGAGGAGCCGGGTCTGACCCACGGCCATCGGAACCCTGGCTGCATCGCTCCCTGACCTCCCAACATTGTCAGGAAAACCCATGTTTATGACCACAGGAAACAGGGTTCTGGGAAACCCTGCCGGACAGCCCTGTACCCCAGTTGAGAGCTCTGGTCTGCATAGCTCAGGCTGGGACAGACGCTTCAGGAGAAGAAGTGTGCGTGCTCACTCCCACAGCCTGTGGCTCTGACAGCAGCTCCAGGGAGGCCGTGCTCAAAGGGTGCCACAGTACCCACCTGGGGATCTGGGGCTTGACTGGCAAAGGATCTGACAGAGGAGAGGGGCTGAGTGTGGAGCACTGGTAGCAGCATAGCATAGTGATTCAGAGGGGGGTGCTGGGGTCAGAGGCCACTTACTGGCTCTGTGACCTGGGAGAGCCACCATGTCACGTCTCTGAGTTTCCTAGTCTGTGGAATGGGAGTAATAAGTGTACCTGTCTCACAGAGTGGTATGAGAATTAGGCAAGACACTGTGTATAAAAAGTTGGTCATGGTGCCTGACACATTGCTGGCACTCAAGAAATAGCAGCTATGATTCTGATTTGGGGGCTGGGCATGAACCAAGTGGTAATTGCTCTTCTCCAGAGTCCAAAAAGGCTGATTGTGAGTGAATGTCCCTGCCAGGCCTATGCTGGGTCAGCCTCAGAGGCTCGACTTGGTGTCCCTTATCCATCAGAGTCCCTGTCCACAGAGGGGAAAGGGGCCAGGCCGATCACGGAGTGATCCACAGGCACCTCCGCCATGTGGCCTCCCAGCTCTGGAAGGCAGTGGCTAAGATTAGAAAGGGTCAAGGGAGGGGAGGTCCTTGGAAGGGGTTGAGGGCTGTGTGGCCATGGAAGCTATGTCCCAAATGCCAGAGGGAAGGCACCTGGCTCTGGAGTTTGCAGCAAGACCCTATGGTTGTCCAGTGTTAAGACTTGGGCTCTGAACAGGAAGGGGTTCTGCTTGGGGAATATTCCTCAGTGGGGTTCTCCCAAGGCAAATTCCCGGCCCTGCAGCTTCCTCCCTGCAGGGAGGGAAATTCCACCCCAGATGAGTCCCTCCCCAAACTGAGCCAGTGGTGCCCTTGCTTGGCCCCTAAGTCCATCAGCCATGACCTGTGTGGGGCTTTACTCAGCCATAGCCTGGAACAACCAGCTCCCTTCCCCCTAGGAAGGCCTGACATATGCAATTCTGCCACTCTACCAGGGAAAGAAGGTCAGCACCTCAATCAAAAGGAGGGGTTTGGCCCTTGCCAAGGTGCATCTGTAACTCAGATCCAAAGGATGGAGCTGTTGCTTGCATCTGTTTTCAGCTGTCTCCCTCCCCATCTCTTTCTATCTTTCTTGCTCTTTTTTTTTTTTTTTTTTGTGCTTTTTAAAAAACGCTAGGGCCCACAGGTTTTGGGACCAGCAATGAACAATGAGACTGGAAATTGCAAGAATTAGCAGCATAGAATCATAGAGTGATGGAATCTTAGAAACATGAATTGTTCCATTGGAATCTTAGAACGATGGGCTCTGCAGTCTTAGAATCTTGGAATCTTTCACCTGTGGAACATTAGTACTCTTGACTCCTGCAGTCTCAGCAGGACTTCCAAGAGTTTATGTGGTCCCAGCTGTGACCTCCTCCCTCCCCCCTCTCCTGCTTTCTCTCCTCCAACAGGGGCTGTTAGGTCTTACGTAGAGACAGGGCCTTTGCTCCCTCTCTCCTCCGGGGAAAGCTGTGTCTTAGTCTGGGTAGCGGGGCTTGGTGGTGGGTGGGGGGCATCTGTAGCTCTAGGTCCAGCTGGAAGCCCCACCCTGCCTGTGCCTGCCCCACCTGACCAGGTGTTGGGTGAGCAGGCCTGAACCACAGCCTTGGGGTCTGTGGGGTCTCCCAGGGTGGCCCTGAGTGGGCTGCTGGGCCCCTCCAAGATATTAAATTGCTGCTGCTTCTTGTCATATCAGCTTTCCTGAGGCAGCCTTCATGCTGTGAAGCTAAACTCAGACAGACTCTGTGTCTGAGGGTCTTTTTAATTTTCCTGAAAGCTTAGCTGTCTGGGCACATTCCTGCAGGTCAGCTCTACCCCTACTTCATGGGTCCTCATCTGTGTATGGGTTTGGCATCCTATCTGAAAATGCCCGGCTTCTTCTTAATCCCTGTCTACACCAGACACTCTCTCTGCAGACATTGGGGCAGTTCGTGATCGGGGAAATCAAGTGAGGATGCCAGTGTCTGGAGGAGTTCCTGGAGGAAACTGTCAAAAATGGAGGAGACTCTTGGGCTCAACCTCAGGGATTCTGATTTAGGGGGTTGGGGTGGAGCCCAGGAATCTGCATGTTAAACAATAAATCGCCCAGGAGATTCTGATACAGGTGGGCGATGGCAAACATTTTGAGAAATCCCGGGAGGTGGGAAGGAAGGACTGCAGGCAGACGGCCTGGTTGGAATCTCCTGGGAATCATCTCTGGAAATCAGTTTCCTCACTTGTAAAGTGGAGAGGATAATGCTTTGGTACCTGGCATATGGTAAGCATTCAGTGATTATTGTAATCCCTGTGGCTCCAACCTCCTGAGATTAGCCTCCGAGGAGGTGTGCCCTGAGCCCACTCTCTTTCCTGTTATGTGACAAAGGCCAAGTCCTTTTCTGCAAACAACACTCTGACCTTGGTTTCTCTGAAAGAAAAACTGGCAGCTGCAAGGTCATATCCACCCTAAGTTTGATGGCAGAAGCCATTTTGCAGAAGGCTGGGTCAAGGCCGCTTGGTGGTGCATTCACATGCGTGTGTAGCATCATACAGCACAGTGGGGCTCCCTGAACTTCCCTCTGGGTTTCCCCAGGATAACAAACTATTGGAAAAGACAGGACCCGAGACCCATTCCAACACATGTGGGTGATCTCTCTGGGGCTAGGGTGATCAGGGCAAGGATGGGTTTCCTGAGGAATTTCTCATGCCCACCTGCACACCTGCCCCTGTCAGGCTCGTCTCCCTTGGTGCCTGGCAACTCTCTCCCCACCTCACCCCTGCCACCTCTAGAGAAGCCTGGAGGAAATGGGGTAGACATCAGCTGAATTAAGGATCAGGTAGCGTAAGACCCAACCCTGCTGTTTCAAGCAGCTGAAGTGACTCTTTGGATTATCTGCGTCAGTGAGGATGGAAACTGATGCCGAAGGGCCTGGCTTCTCCCGGAATAAATGAGACCAGGGTCTCTTCCTTCTAGGGGAGAGCAGTAGCTGGGAGGCATCCTGCCCCATCTGATGGCTGAACTAGTGCTTCTTCCTAGTACCTGGTGCTTAACCTGCTACTCTCCTGCTCAAGAATCTGCTGTGGCTGGACTGTATATCATGCCTAAACTGCCTCAATCTCCCCTTATATCAACCCTCACTTCCCCCATTCTACTAGTCCATCCAGACACAACTCCTCACTAAGTTGGACCATTCTGGCAGCTGCATCTTGGAATGACCTTTCTCTTGACGTCTGTCATTGTCAAGACAGCCTCCTCCATGAAGCCCTCTCTGACAGCCCCAGCCTACATGAGCTTTCTCTTCTCTTACTGGCCTGGGTCAGACGCCAACTACTTCTTGTCATCTAATTAAGCATGGTAGAGGAGGCATCAGAAGCAGAGAAACCAAAGCTCATGGCCATGCTCTGCCCCTTCAGGCTACGTAATCCTGAGCAAAGTACTTCATCTCTCTGAGCCTCGGTTTCCCCCACAAATATGCAGGGAGAATACTCCCTCCTCATGGGACTAAGGTGTGTAAGTGTCTTGCACAGCCTGCCTCACCCAGTCCAATGCTCTCACTTTATAGATGGCTCAGTGAGGGGAAGTGTCTCCCCAGATCCATGTCCCTAGTGACAGGGGCAGGCTGCCACCCTGGGGTTGGGACACACCTGCCCTAGCATCATCCTGTCTTTTGAATGCATTTATGTGATCTTCCCTAGCAAGAGTCTTCCAGCCTTCGGTACCATCTTCAAACTACAGGGGCCCTGGAGAGAGCCAGGAGTGGCCCTGGGCCTAGCCCTGGGCTGGGTGGTAGTCTAGGGCCTGGGTCCTTCCTGTGCTTCAGCCAGGCAGGAGGAATAACTGGGCATGGCGGAGCTCCCAGCCTTCTGGAGATGAGGCCTGATGGGAGAGAAGTATGAGGCTAGCGACTGCTCACAAGGTGGTGGCAGAGAAGCCCCTAGATGGTGGCAGAGTGGGGACCAATTAGAAATGATGGGGGAGAGTTCAGCTGATGCCATCTGAGTAAGAGGCACTGCCGGTTAGTAAACAGCCACAGCCCTGAGTCCCTTAAGTGTCTCCCACTGCTCCGCCACCAGGTCCTGGCTCTGAGGCCTCTGGTCCAGCACTCAGCCATTATCTATTCTGATTGGTCTGCCCACATCTTCCCAGTTGATATTTTGAATATCATTCCCCAGGGAGAGGACTGCTGAGCACCAACAATGATCCATTTTGGGGGCTTTGGAGCAGTAGGGGTGGGGTGGGTAGCATGGCTCTCTCCTACCCAACCTGGTCCCACACGGCTCTGCCAGCCGCACCCTCTCAGAACAGCTGGTCCCCATTTCCACGGTGCCCTGGCTTGTGTTTACAAGGCAGCTTTCTTTCCTCCAGTACCAACTGTGTGCAGAGCAGCCGGAAACTCCCCTAACATTACTGGGCAGGTGGGGGCTGGCACTTGGGGAGGTTGAGCCAGAAAAGGATTAGTAACCAGGCAGCGGGTGGCTCAGAGCTGTGTGCCTGGGCAAGCGGGTGGCGTAAGTGGAAGGCGCTTGGCAGCAGAGCCTGCCACTCCCCACTGAGCAGCAAGCAAGAGGTTGGGGCGGGGGGACTGCCCCAGTAGCGGGTAGGGTGGATGAGTGGAGGTGGAAGAGATAGGAACAGCGCCTGTACCCCTGGGACAGTCACAGTGACATCTGTTTGTTACCCTGAAGTGGAGACACAGAGGTCTGTAGCACCTGTGCTCTGGGAAGCAGGCGTGCAGGGGCCATGGCCACTGAGGAACTCAGCCCTGGAGGGTGGAGGGGCAGATATGCTGGCTAGTGGTCACCAGCCCAGCCGCCTAGGACAGGAAGCCATCTGACAGGAGGCACTGACTGCCAGCCCCATGTGGGGCCCCAGAGCCATGTGGGGTGGGCTGGGGAAACAGAACTAATCTAAAGAGCATCAGGGCAGCTCCCGCCAGAAGGTGACCTTGTGTGCCGAGACAGCTGCCACCCGCGCGGGGCACTTTTGGGGCACAAAGTGAAGGCCAGTGGGCCACTGCCGGCCAGTTTGCAGGAAACCTGCCAAGGCTTTCCCTGTGGCTCACCCTGCTGTCCCCCCAGGGGGCCCACACTTCTCTGTAATCCCTTCCTTTCCCTTTGCAGCTCAGGCTCCCGGAACAGTGAGCGACAGACGACAGGCTGGGCTGTGCTGGATGCTTGCTCTGACCGTGGCACTGCTAGCTGGCTGCCTGTGGCCCGAATCTTTCCCACTGGCCATCTCCTTGGATCTAGGAAAGGTCCCAAAAGGTGGCCTCCATGGCTCCCCCTCCTCAGCCAGACCTGATATCCACGGCACATCCATCTCCCTGCCTCCTCCTGCCACATGCAGAATTCTGATTTTAATGTGAGCAGGAGCTCATTTGCACAAAGAAAACCAGAGTTGGCTTGGATAAGGTGGTCATACCTGTGGCCCTGCCTAGGGGTCCATGGGCACTCAAAGACCCTCACATTCCCACTGTTGCAGTTGAACTGACACGTGGACCCTCTTCTAAGTGCACCCCCATCAATGATCTGCTCCTGATGTACCTGCAGGGGCTCACTTGATTCCCAGGGCGTCGAATGCTAAGTTCTGAGCCACTTCCAACTCACTTCCTTTGTTGCCTGTGCTTTTGATAAGCCAGAGCCAGAAAGGCCATGTGGAGCTGTCATTCTCCATGCGTTTTCTCTGCCCTGGGCTTTCTAGAAGCCCGAGGGAGGAAGGGCTGATTAGGATAGCAACCCTTGGCACCTGGGTCACATGGCACGTCCCAAGAGTGCCAGGGTCTCCCTTGGAACTTACAGAGAACAGGGGTCATGTTATAACTAAAGCATTTATTTCCATTCAATTCACTAACTGATTGCTCTGCTCAGGTGCCTGCGTTGGCTCACAGGAGGGAGTCCGTGACCAGATCCCTAGGCTGAGGGCTTCCCCATGGCCAAGACCTTCAGGCCCAGCAAAGGTCTGGTAGGGGGAAGGAGGTGGGAGAGAAATCACACACTTTCTCTCCAGGGAAGGGAAGGAGCATGCTTGCCCACGTCTCTGAGCGTACCCTCTGGAGGGCAGGGTATCACAGTGAATGATCCGGGTCCGGCCTCCCATGCGGCCTGGTTTAGGCTCCCAGAGGCAAAACTGGGTTTTGGCCATCTGAGGGGACTCAGGAGCCTCAAAGGGGCCTGTTTGCCTGGGAAGTAGTAGGTAGATTAGGGCAGGAGAGTGGGAAGTGGGCAAGGACTTCCAGCCCCGCAGCCTCAGAGCCCACTTCCTCCTCAATCTGTCACTTTCATCCACAGTCCGGGAGCGGGAGGCTCCTCCACCTTAGCGTCTCCCCCTCCACACCCAAATCTCACTCCAGTCTCTGAATGGCCCAGATGGCCCCATGGCAGTTGGCTTTGGTGAGGCCTGGTGGCAGGTGGGAGGAGGGAAGAGTGTCAATGAAAACTGTATAAAAAATCCAGAAATGTGCATATAAAATCTCGCCCTTGGTGTATTGCCTAAGTCAGTAAGCAGAAAGCACCTTCTTTCTGGAGAAGGATCAAGTCCTCAAAAGGTAGGAAATGTCAAAGTGTCACTTCATTGTCATAAAAAAAAAAACAACCCAACAAACAAACCCCCTAAACCAAAACCACCCTGACCAAAATATCCCCGAGTCCACTAATTGCTGTAAACAAACCCAGATGCAGGACCAACCCTTCTCAGCGGCAGTTGGAGCTGACGGCAGTCACTGCAGCATCAGTCCTCGAGGCGGGGGCTGGCGGGAGCAGGCACCCAGGCGAGTCGGGCCGCTGGGCTGTGCGCGTGATATGTACCTGGAGCTGCAGACTCGGAGGCGGCCATCCTCAGGAAGGTTGACCTTTCTGGTGTCCCCAGGTTCTCCCTGACCCAGGAGGACAAAAGCCCCTTTCAGCCTCGTGAGCCCACAGGAGAAACAGTGTCTTTCTTTGGAGTTTTTAAAATAGTCTCCAAAGACAAAAAAATTCTTCTGTTTGCCCAGTGGTGGCGGGAATAGATTTTCCCAGAGGGGTTCTCAGGGTGGCTGCCTGTCCATCTGTCCCGTCCACTGAGCGCTTGGTTATTGAGTGAGGCCTAGAGGAGCAGCAGGGACAGGAGCCAAGGGCGGCCCCTGTCTCTCCCCTTCACATTTGTTTTTCCGAAAGTGTTTCTTGGCTCTGGCCAGGTCACCTTCCCAGAGGGAGTGGAAGAGAAACTGCTTTTGGTCTCCGATTGGACACATCGCATGAATCTCCCAAGCCCTTTTGTACCCCCCAGAGCAGTCATTGCTTTCCTTATGAGAATCCTCTTTAAAAAATATTCCTTGTATTTCCCGCCCCCTCCCAGGATCTAGTTTCTTTTTTTCCCCATTCCCTTTTATTTTTTCTGTTGTTTGAGTTGCATGTGTTCTTGGTGACGTCTCGTGGCTGGCGCTGCTTGATTCTTCCCGTGGCCCGTGGCCTCCTGGCGAGTGGCTGGCCCTGCAGTGGATGGAGCACCAGGAGGGCCGGCGCGTGGGGCGGAGGGGGTGGGGCCTGGAGGAAGTGAGCTGAGGCAGGTGAATGTCAAACCTCCACAGACTGAATCTGGTTCATCTGCGCCCGCATCACCTGGATACTGTTCAGGATTTTTTTCTGGTGGCCAGCCAAAGTGACCCCAACCCGGAGAATGTCCCTTTGGGAGAGAAGTGCGTGGGTTAGGGAAATGTGTGGATGGAGGGGCTCTGTGCCTGGGAGAGCTGCCTGGGCCTGATGGGGGGTGGGTGGGGAAGATGGCAAAGCAAGGAGTCCTGGGGAGCGCGGAGCAGGGAGTAGGCAGGCAGCCACAGCTGGAGGGTGTGACTATGGTGTGAGATGGAAGAGCACTTGGGTAGAAATCAGGGTGCTGAGGCACCCTTCTCTCCCCTGCTATGGGGTAGGGAAGCCAGCTTGCATTGTCTAAGCACCCACTTCTTTTATATCTCCCTCACCCTTCCTACCAACCCCCAGTTTGCAGGTGAGAAAACTGAGGCTGAGGGAGGTGCTATGATTTGCCCCAGGTCACACAGCTTGTAGGTGGCAGGCAGACCTGGGTGTCAGTCCACGGATGACTCCAAAGTTGGCCTTCTTGCCCCTTGGTCCCTGCTTCCCTACTGGGACATGATCTATTCCTCACCCTCCAGATCACCCCACTTGGCTGGTGGGGCCCGTGGACAGGGGGAGATAAGGTGACCAGCAGAGGTGACTGGGCACTTACTCCATCATCATCTGAGACACGACATCAAAGGAGGTGAAGCCAGCATTGGCGAAGCTCTCCTTGTACTGCCCCATCTTGATGGCCTCCAGCCACTCGTCCACCGTGTTAAAGCTGGTGTAGTCAGGGATCGTGCGGTCCAGCAGCGGCAGGTTGATGCTGGTTGGGGGTAGGCGACAGAGACGGTCAGGGCACCTGTCTGCAGGGAGCGTGCAGGGACGTGCCTGTAGGCTGCGTATGCATGAATGTGCATGTGTGCATCCATTTACGTGAACATAAGTGAATGGGTATGTATGTGAGTACTTCTGCATGAGTGCAGGCATGGGTTTGAACCTGTGGAAACATGCATGCATATAGGTGTGAGCAGGTGAGAGTGAGTGTGTGCAGAACTCAAAGCTGGGACCCAGTGGGAAGTCTAGGGAAGGCACTGCAGGGATGGCCAAGAGGCTGGACCTCAGGAGCGGGGAGGGGAAGATGCTGCTCCATGCTTCTTATTTTCAGGAAGAGGGATTTCAGCTGGGCCAGCTATGCTGCTTATTCACAGTTTCCTCTCCCAGTGCCATTCTCCATCCTTCTGCACCCTGGTTTGTGCTATAGGAAGCTCACCTTCTGGACTGTCCAGAGACTCTATCTCCAAAGCCCAGCTAAGGCTGGCGGCGCTAACGGGAATGACTTCCTGGCTGGCAAGGAGTGAAATGGCTCTCATGAGGTTTAAAGCTCAGAGGGATTTGATCTGGAGAGTTAGGGGTGGCTGACGCACGGTCATGGTGAGGAGGGACAGGCCGAGGAAATCACGACGATCTCCTGCTCTTAAGAACATGCTGGAGGAAGGACTTTGGCCCAAGGGGTCTCTGGCTACAGCCAGCCCTAGATCCTAAGGGCACCTGGCCAGACACCCCTCTGAAATCCTGTGGGATTGCGAGTCCTGAGGAGTAAGTGTGTGTAGGGCCAGTAGTGTGACCTGTGACGGCCACCCAAGGAAGGCAGAGGGGAGCTGCTGCCCCATGGAGACTGCCCTGGGACCTCAAGGTGAAGGGAAACGCCAGGTCCCCAAGTGAATGCCCCTTGGGCCGAGCCCGTCTCTTGGGCATGGGGATGCTGACCCACTGTGGGGGCACAGATGGGTGTATGGTGAGTACAAACTTCTGAATGGGGGTGTATGTGCAGGTGCCTATGGATATGTGTAGGTGTGAGAGCCTGAGACTGTGTATATGAGCAGGCATGAGTGTTTGTGCCTAATTGTGTGTTCATTTGTGTGCATGTAGGCCTGTATTTGTGTGAGCATGTGTGTGACGAGGATATAAATGGAAGTTAGTGGGTCCAGGTTTGAGTGTGAGGGTAGTTAGGAAGGAAACTTAGTGACAGGTAAATCTATTCACCAACTAAGATTCTGGATCCTTTGGTCATTTTTTTTTTTTTTTTTTTAGATGGAGTTTCACTATTGTTGCCCAGGCTGGAGTGCAGTGGCACAATCTCAGCTCACTGCAACCTCCGCCTCCTGGGTTCAAGCGATTCTTCTGCCTCAGGCTCCTGAGTAGCTGGCATTGTAGGTACATGCCAACTCGGCCAGCTAATTTTTAAATTTTTAGTAGAGACGGGGCCTCACCCATGTTGGCCAGGCTGGTCTTGACCTCAGGTGATCCACCTGCCTCAGCCTCCCAAAGTGCTGGGATTACAGGCATGAGCCACCACGGCCGGCCTTCCTTTGGTAATTTTTCTTCAATGTTGTCCTCTCTGATCACGCTTTAAAAGATGCCTCCTCTGCCACCTAAAGGGTGTAGGTCCTTTTCTTCCTCTGGGCAGTCTGTGTCCTCTGCTCTCCTGCACTCCTAAGGCAGGGCAGGTGCCCAACAAACTCTAGTCCTGTCCTTCCCCATCCCAAGCTGCAGTAAGGAAGAGCATCTGCTGGAAGTGGGGGCAGAAGGCATGGGAGGGGGAAGAGGGGCAGGGCCTGGCCGGGGCGGGGCCGGGGCAGGGCCTTACCCAGAGGAAAGGGGCGCCATGGCTTTGAGGCTGTTGGGATTGCGGATCATCTTGTCTAGCGTGTTGACGATTTGGCCGAACTTGGGCCGATGGTTGCGGTCCTTCTGCCAACAGTCTAGCATGAGTTGGTGTAGGGCACTTGGGCAGTCCATGGGCGGCGGCAGCCGATAGTCCTGCTCGATGGCATTGATCACCTGGGACAATGCAGGAGTGGAGTGGGGTTGGGTGGATGAGTTGAGGGCATCTACCCTCTGCCAGGGCTGTCTTGCCCCCATTACACTGCACGTCCGACCTATTTAGTTGCAGTGGCAACCACTTTCACTTCCTGGAGGCAGCGCCAGGGATGGGATGACCTGGGTTCCCACCATATAGACCCTTAATCTGACCTGGCAGCTGGGTCTTAATCTGCCAATCTTGGGACTGGCAGCACCCTGAGATAGCTTTTCCCCAGGGTCCACCAAGATGACCCTCCTGTGCCTGGGTCCACCAGCTCCTCCCTCTTTCCCTCTGTGAGCCCCCTCTTGGCTTTGATGGCCCCAAGGCCTCCCCTCTCTGGCTCCTTGCTTGACCCCATGTGGCCACATGCTTGATTTTAGTGCCATTTACAGCTCCAGGTGTGAGATACCTCCCCTCATCAGGCCCACAGCATGGCCTTGAGCCTGGCTGGAGCCCCCTCCCACCATCCCCGCCTGCCTCTCTATCAAGGAAATGAGCCCAAACACCCCTCTCAGCCTGTCCTGCCACCACGGCCATTCACCTTCCACACTTGACTGTGGGTCACCTTCTCTGGGTAAGAGGTTTCTTTGAGTCCTTCCTGTCTGCATTTTTGCAAATGGAAATCCCTTGGTTTGCCTTCGACCCCGCATTAGCCCACCTCGGCCTTTGCACACTCTGTTCTTTCCCACTGGAAGTGCTCAAGTCTCCATGTCCTGCGACCGTTCGAACCTCACTTGTCCTGCGATCACTCCCTGGCTGGCCTTGCCCATGCTGCTGATGCCTCGGTGCCTCCAGGGCTACTCTGATTTAGCACCTGATCTTAAAAGCTCCTGATAACAACATCTGGTTCCCTGAACAATCATCTTGCCCCCAGTTAGGTGGTAAATACCTGAAGGGCAGATGTGGTCTCATTTGGGGCTGGCCACAGGTATGAGCATCCTGAAGACGTGCTGATGTGTGGATGGGTGGTCTTACCTACTCCCTACTCCCTGGAGAGTCCAGGGTCCTGTGCAGACATTTGAATCAGCCACCATCGGACTGCAGCTGCCCTGGGAGCCAGGCCCACCATCTCAGAGACCTATGTCCCATGCTCTGGGAGACTGGCACAAGGCCAGGAACCCCGACCTTCCCTCTCCCATCTGGCGGGCCGGAGAGGCCTTGTCAATCCCCTTGGAGACTTACGTCCTGGTTGGTCATGTCCCAGTAGGGCCGCTCCCCGTAGGACATCACCTCCCACATGACGATGCCGTAGCTCCACACATCACTGGCTGAGGTGAACTTCCGGTACTGGATAGCTTCCGGGGCTGTCCAGCGGATGGGGATCTTCCCGCCCTGGGAGACAGAAGGAGGAGGGTTCGTGGGTGGGAAGCTGGGCTGGCTGACCTCTTCTTTTAATCCTCCCACCCTGTGCCCTGTGATGCCCCAATCTCATGAGGCACCTCGTTGTGCCCCAAACTCACCATGCTGCTTCAGACCACTGGGCATTCACACCAGCTGCACCCTCTGTATGAAGTGCCTTTTCCTACTCTGCCATCTGGAAACCTCCTTCTCATCAAGTCCCTCCTAAAGCCTTTCTGAGCTCCCAAAGAATTGCCAGCTGCCCTCAATCCCACAGCTGTGCCTTACATCTCCCCATCAGAGAGGCACGCCTCACATAGCACAGTACTCCTGTGACTTGCCTACTTGGGCCTGTCTCTGGACTCTTTGTCCTTTCAGTTCAAAACCTTCAACAAGCCTAGCTGCTTTCAGGGAGGAGTCCTGAACCTGGGCATTACAGGGGCGCCAAGGTCCAGCCCTGTCTACCTCTCCAGCATTACTGCTCACCACCATTGCCCCTACAACCTGTATTCCGGTCACAGGACTTTGCCATGAGAACGTGGCAACTGGCAAACGTTTCCGGGCCCTTCCGCTCTCAGCTCAGATATCAACCTCTCTAGCAAGCCTTTCTCTGCCTCCGAGGCTGGCTGTCCTGGCTCACAGCCCTGGCACTCCACCTGCCTCTGCACGTTTGTTCCCCACCAGTGTAGGAGTTGCAAGAGTGCAGGAGCTGTGGTTCCTGCCTCCCTGTCTCCAGGGCCCAGGACGGTGCTTGGCCCAACTGGGCGTTGGTGAAAGTGTCTTGCAGGGAGAGATGGACACTCATGCCCTCTTCTCTGGCCCTGGGACTCCGGTGTTCCCTGCCTCCATCTTACCAGGGCACTGGTGTAGGTGGGGTCTGAGGTATCGTCTTCCAGAAAGCGTGAGAGTCCAAAGTCTGACACCTTGCAGACCAGGTTGCTGTTGACAAGGATGTTGCGGGCAGCCAGGTCACGGTGCACATAGTTCATGTCTGCCAGGTACTTCATGCCGGCTGCGATGCCCCGAAGCATGCCCACTAGCTGGATGACCGTGAACTGCCCATCGTTTTGCTTTGGGAGAAGTGGAGAAAACAGAGTAAATGGAAGAGCAGGCAGCAGAGCTCTGCATTATCCTCACAATGGGAACTGCGAGCCAGGCCCTGCCAGCCTGGCTCTGGGCTCCCCTGGGAAGGACTCAGATGCTTCGGGACCCTGGGAGAGGCCCATTAGAGGCCAACTTCAGGATGGTGGGGAGAACGCAGGCTTTGAAGCAGACCTGCTTGGTTTGACTCTGGCTTTGTTCCTTCTTGGCTGTGCAACCTTGGACATACGACCTAACATCTCTGAGTCTCGGTTTCCTCATCTGTGTGTTAAATGGGCCTAAATCACACCCATCTCCCAGGGCTATTCTGGGTCAAATAAGAAGGTGCATGAAGGTGCCTGGCACAGGGTAGGAGCTTCACAAATGTTTGCTGGATGGCAGCTAGTTCCGCAGCCTGCTCCTGATGCCCAGGCTGTGCTCTGTCTAGCTGGTTGACAGTGATCTCCTGGGAGATCTTGACACTTTCTTCTGGTGGCCTTGTGCTCTGAACTCCTCCCACCAGCCTATAGAGCTTTGGGGAACCCCAAAATCTGGTGAAAACCCTGAATGAGAGGTCAAGACACTTGGTTCCAGTCCAGGACTCATCTTGACCCTCTGGGTAACCCTGGGCAAATCCTACCTGTCTTTGAGCCAGTTTTCTCCTATGCAAAGGAGAAGGCTGAGTAAGAGCAGAAATGGAAACACATTTCAGGTGTGTGCCAACTCTGATCAACTGATTGTGGCTTCCTAGGGAACCATACTAAGAAGAAATCTAGGACTGCTTCTGGGCTTAGTGGATGAGAGTGCTGCGATTGATTAGCAGTGCCTGCCATGGGTAAGGGAATGGAAAGTGACAGCCCGCAAGCCATTCCTGACCTAGACCTTTTCCAAGACCCCGTCAGGCTCTGACAGTATAAAGCTATGTCCATCATTCCTTTCCTGCCCCATTCAAGGGCCCCTGGCCCTCTCGGCTTCCCCTACCCGGAGAAAGGAGTCCAGGGAGCCATTTTCCATGAACTCTGTGACGATCATCACAGGTGTGCTCTTGGTCACGACACCCTCCAGGTGGATGACGTTGGGGTGGTCGAACTGGCCCATGATGGAGGCTTCGCTCAGGAAGTCCCGGCGCTGCTTCTCTGTATAGCCCGACTTGAGCGTCTTGATGGCCACAAAGATCTCTCTCTTGCCTGGCAGCTTCAGGTGGCCACTGCAGACCTCACCAAACTCCCCTGAGACAGAAACACCAAGATAGGCAGGATGTCACTTGCCAGGTGGAAGGGCCACCTCCTTGTTCCCACTCCTGGGGTCTGCAGGTACATTTTCTCCTCAATGGCCCACTCATCCTCCCAGACACAGAACCCCTTCAAGAATGCTGGGGGTCCAGAAAAGCCCCAGCCACCTTTGGGAGAGGAGAGTCAATTCCTCATGGTTGTTCTCTGGTTGTCTGTGGCTGGGCATGGGGGAGGGTGCAGGGGAAGCCGGGGGATGGGGAGAGGCACCTAGGAGGCATGGGGGGAGGAAAAGCACCGGACCAAAGGTCCCGAGAACTGGGCTCCAGACCCAGCTCAATCTCTGACTCGCTGTACATGTCCCTTCCCAGCTCTGTGCCTCAGTTTCCTCTTTTATCAGTGAGGTGGTTTTACTGGATGACTTTTGAGGGCCCTTCTTTCACGGTCATTCTGAGCCTTCAGGCCTTGGAGGGTCCTCTGAGGCCCCTGTCCCACATCCTACCTTCTGGCCCAAGGGTACACATTGGGGTGGTCTCACCACCCACGGCTAAGGCCCGGGTACCTGTGAGGATACCAGCTACTTACCTGCTCCAATCACCTGCTCAATTTTGACACAGGAGATGTCAATTTCCTTGGCAAACTCCCTCACTGCCTCGTTGGGGTCCTCGTAGGTGAAAGGGTCGATGTAGATCTTCATGCCTGGGGTCACTGCGGAACAAGACCAGGCTCAATCATGTGGACTGACTCAAGATGCACGCAAAAGGAAAAGCGGGAGCCAGTTCCTCTGTGGAGGGAAATCCATGCCCACACGGCCCGCATAAGAACTGGACCACTGCCTGCAGGTCCCTTGGCCTCTCTAGGTCTCACTGAACAGATGGGCACTGAACTGAGTAGGAGGTGAGGGGAGCAGAGGCCGGCAGGGCTGGCAGGGAGGTCTCAGCTCTTGCTTCAACACTTGCAGGCTGTCAGCAGTGGTTTTCTGGAACAACGGAGACTGGTAGGACTGATAAGCAGTGTCTGTTCTGGGTGTGGGCACAGAAGGATAAACGGATGGATAGGTGATAGAGAATGAAGGGGTGCAAAGTAAAGGAAGGGGGCAAAAAGGAAGGGAGCGAATTGGAACTAGAATACAGAAAGAGCAGGCGATAGACCATGCCGTCCTTGGGGTTCTGCTACAGAGATTTCCTCCTGGTCTCTCCTGGTCTAATTCAATCTCCTCTTCCCCCAGGGTCCCTTTCTAGCTGCCCAGCCCTTCCAGATGGGACCTCAGACCCTGGAGGGGCCACCCCACTTGCCAGGGACTGAGTATCCATGGCTGCTGGGCCACCTCCCAGGGCCCCCACTAGCCAAGTCTTAACCCCTTCTGGATCCCTGATTTTCTGGTAATCAGCATGAGGCTAGACATCAAGCATATTAATTTGATTCCTGATCTGATGAATATTTTAATTTTATTATTATTATTTTTTGTTCTCTCTCTCTTCTGTCCCCAACTTTTTTTTTTTTTTTATGCATTAAGAGAAGAAGGTAACCTGGAGGTCAGAGACCCAATTCTGAACACTGAGCACTGAGTCAGCAAAACGCTTTGAAAGAAGGGAAAGATGACCTGTCCATCTTCCCCCTCCCAGAGAGACAGCTGGTCTTCCACTGCCCAGACCCTCTGGTCCTCCCTGAGCCCAGGCCTTCCTCTGGCTCCTCCAGCATCCTGCTCACATTCTCCTGCCACTCCAGGAGCTGCAACTTTGGAGACAGAAGCTCTAGGAGTTGGGAGTTGGAATCCTTGGGTCACCATAAGTCTTGGCTGGTTGGTGAGTGAGGCCATCAATCCTGTTCAGCTGTGTGACCTTGGACTTATGAGTCGACCACTCTCAGCCTCTGTTTTAGACATTCCAGGAGTCTAGGAGTTAGAGCCTGTAATATAGGGGTTGGCGAATTGGCCTACAACCTGTTTTGTAAATAAAGTTTTATTGGAACACAACCATACTCGTTCCTATGCCTGTGGCTGTTATCAAGCTGCAGCAGCAGAGTTGGGTAGATACAAGAGAGACCCACCAGGCCTAATATCTGTCCCCTTACAGAAAAATTTGCCAACCACTGCTCTAACACATTAGCTTTATTTGGGATTAGTTGTGTGGGTATTTGTTTAGCCCTGGAGGTCTGGGGTTCTTAATTTGGGTCTGTGAGCTATTTAGCAGTCCTAAGAATGGTTGGTAGAAGGTCTGGTAACCTCCTGAGATGGGATGCATTTATTATGATTGTCCTTTTCTTTTTGAAAAGTAATTCATGCTGCTTCTGAAGGCCATAAGTCATGGAAATAAATATTATAAAAATACAAGTTCTCAAAAATCCATCCTTGTGTATAGACCTCTGGATTTTTAAACATTAATTAATTATGATTATTACTGAGACAGAGCCTTGCTCTGTTGCCTAGGCGGGAGTGCAGTGGCCTGATCTCTGTTCACTGCAACCTCTACCTCCTGGGTTCAAGTGATTCTCCCACCTTAACCTCCCAAGTAGTTGGGATTACAGCCATGTGCCACCATGCCCCGCTATTTTTTTTGTATTTTTAATAGTGTTTTAATAGGTTTTGCCATGCTGGCCAGGCTGGTCTCCAACTCCTGACCTCAGGTGATCCACCTGCCTCGGCCTCCCAAAGTGCCGGGATTACAGGCATGAGCCAACACACCTGGCCTGACTTCTGGATTTTAAATAATTTCATACATGTATATGCTTTTCTGACCATAGGCGCTAACACTTTCAGCAGAGTCTCCCAGAAGTCTAAGGCCGCCAGAGAGGTTAAGAACCACCATCCAAGACTGTGAGTGCCTGGGAGGAGGAAATGGACACACGACTTTTTCTGATTTTTCCCTCCCCTCAAGTGTCTATGAGACTGAGCAGAATCCACATAACAGAGATAGAATCATAATAGCAGCTGTTACTTACTGAGCCCTTTGTGCCTAACGCCATGCCACGCTCTTTACATGCCTTATCTCCTCCACTCAAAAACTCTTAGAGGGAAGAATAATTATTCCCATTTCACACATAAGGAAACTGTGGCTCAGAGAGGCTGAGTCATCTGGCCAAGGCCATATAGCTAGCAAATGGCACAGCCAGGATTTGAACCTAGGTCTGTCAGACTTGAGCCTGGGGGCAGTACTCCTAATCACCATGTTCACTGCCTCCTGGATGAAATACAAACAGAATCTGGTCCATGCCTCCTCCTGGAGTATTCCGCCATGACCACCTCCTTCCCCATCAGCCTTCTCAGAGCCGGGGCATCAGCTCCCTGGGGATGCTCTTTCTTGCTCAGACTCAATGCATGGGCTGTGGTTCTTGGCAGCTGGCTTTCAGCCTCCCTCCCAACAGGCCTGGGGGAGCCCTTTCTGGGGGAGCCTCTCCCAGCTGGAGATGGAGGACAGGAATGGGTTGACTCAGGGAGGCAAGGGGAAGCATAGCAGCTCAAAACCTCCTTGGTCACCTCCACGGTCACCTCCACTGCCGAGCAACTGGATGCCATCCCTATGCTGTGGCCAGCAGCCCTGGTCAGGAGGGTTCTCTGCAGCTTGCAGGGCAAAGGCGCATGCCCCTGCCTGGCGTTCCCAGCGCTCCATGGATTGGCTTCACTTCCAACTCCCTGCTCCCTGCATGCCAGCTAATGGGACTTACTGCCCTGGGGGTTCCAGACACACTTCATTACTTCCTGCCTCCATGCTTTCGTTCATGTTGTGCTCTCTACCTGGAACACCCTTTTTTCTTTCTTTTTGTGACCAGATCAAATGCCATCCCCTCTGTGAAGCCTGCCTGGATTGTTCCAGGGGAGACCTGTACCCTCTCCGCAGCTCCCACAACCCTGAGCCCACACCCACTCTTAGGATCTTGATGTCTGTATGGCTTTTCTACCTTGTACCAGGGTTCCCAGATTCGCATGCCCATAGCATGGTGGTGAATGCTTGAGATCCCAGCTACTCAAGGGAGGCTGAGGCAGGAGGATTGCTTGAGCGCAGGAGGCTGAGGTTGCAGTGAGACGTGTTTGTGCCACTGCACTCCAGTCTGGGTGACAAAGCGAGACCCTGTTTCTCTCTCTCTCACACACACACACACACACACACATACACACACACACACACACACACACACACACACACACACACACACGCACACACGAGGTTAAATGACCTGCCTGAGGGGATATAAACACAGCCCACAGCTAATAAATGGCAGAAGTGGGGTTTGCACCCAGGCCGGCTACCGAGTCTCCGCTCGTAACTATCAGGCTGCCAGCTTCTTCCAGGTGCTTCCCCAGCCTGTCTCCTGGAATAGAAGGTGAGTGAGTACCTGGCGGCCAGAGCCTCCCACAAGCCTGGCTCTCAGGAGGTGGGACAAGGACCTCTGCAGGCAAAGGGTACAGAAAATCCCGGGCTGTTGTTTGGATGATTTACAGCTGTCAGGGCCACTGGCTGCCGTCCTGCCCTCAAATGGGAAATTCATGATGAGGGAAGAGGAAGCAGTGTGCAGAGTCCTGGGTCTGAATTCTGGTACTGCTGCTAATTCTGGTCACAAATCAGCAACTTCGTGAGTTTGAAGCCAGGATCAACCACTGTGTGGATCCCGCTGTGTGCCCTGGGGCACGTCACTTAACCTCTGTATCTCACTTTTTTTCACCTACCCAATGGGTATAATAAACAATATCCACCTCCTGAGGGGATTGCAAGGATTAAATGAGAGTACCCTTTTTTTCTTTTTTTTTCAGGGGGGGAAATGGACTCTTGCTCTGTCACTCAGGCTGGAGTACAGTGGCGCAATCTTGGCTCACTGCAACCTCCGCCTCCTAGGGTCAAACAATTCTCTTGCCTCAGCCTCCCGAGTAGCTGGGATTACAGGCTAATTTTTGTAGTTTTAGTAGAGTTTCACCATGTTGGCCCGGCTGGTCTCTAACTCCTGATCTCAGGTGATCCACCTGCCTCGGCCTCCCAAAGTGCTGGGATTACAGGCGTGAGCCACCGCACCTGGCCGGGAATATCTTTTTAAAGGGCTCAGTATAGTAGTTGGCAAAACAAAAGCGCTGAATAATTGTAAACTGTTGCAAAGAAGAGCTGGCTATTATAAAATATTATTATTCCAAAGCACTTTAATGTCCCTTAATTCATTTAATCCTCACGATTCTTGCCACTTCCCCTATAAAGATGTCAAGGCTCAGAGAGGTTTGATGGCTTCCTGAGGTCACCCAGCTGGCCAGTGGCAGAGCAGGGATCAGAAACCAGGTCAGTCCCTCCGGCTACGTATCCAGGTATCACAGACCTTGGTACTCACTCAGCGCCTGCTGAATGACGGATCTCTGGGCCTCAGCTTCCTCCTCTGTCCTGGCCACACAGGTGGCTGGGTGGATATGGGATCACAGGACTGGCAGTGCTTTGAACAGAATAAAGTTCTGCTCGGATCTAATGTTAGAGCTTAGGATGCAGAGAGGAGAAACTTAGGCCTTAAAATGTGCGATCTAGGAACAAACCCTGGGGTCTATTTTAAAAATAAACCTCACCTGCTTCCTTACTACTGACTCACGCACCACAAAGCGATGCTCCCCAATGGCTCCAGGTGACAGAGCATGGGAGCCTATCCCATTCCAGTTCAGTAGCATGGAGCCAGCACAGGGTGCCAAGCTCTGCAGCCAGACAGCTGGAGTTCATAGCCCTGTTCCTTTCCTGAGCAGCTGTGCAACCTCTGTGCCTCAGTTTCCCCATATTCAAAGTGAGAACTTACAAGAATCAAATGAGTAAGTACACCTAAAGCACTGAAACAATTCTTGGCACACAGAATGCACTCAACAAGTCTAGCTACGTCTATGATCATGGTTTCATTACTTGGGGCAATAAGAGAGATGACATAATTTATAATCTTTCTTTTTCTTTCTTCTTTTTATGATAAGGAGACTCACTTTGTTGCCCAGGCTGGAGCACAGTGGCGTGATCTCAGCTCACTGCAACCTCCACCTCCTGGGTTCAAGCGATTCTCCTGCCTCAGCCTCCCGAGTAGCTGGGACTACAGGCACATGACACCATGCCTGGCTAAGTTTTGTATTTTTAGTAGAGACGGGTTTCAGCGTGCTGGCCAGGCTGGTCTCAAACTCCTGACCTCAGGTGATCTGCCCACCCTGGCCTCCCAAAGTTCTTGGATTACAGGTGTGTGCCACCTTGCCCTGCCAAAGATATCTTAGAGTCCTAGCCCCTAGTACCTCTATGTGATCTTATTTGGAAATAGTAGAATACATATATATATATATTTTGAGATAGGGTCTTGCTCCGTTGCACAGGCTGGAGTGCAGTGGTGCAAGCTTGGCTCACTGCAACCTCCGCCTCCCGGGTTCAAGCGATTCTCTTGCCTCAGCCTCCTGAGTAGCTGGGATTATAGGCACGTGCCACCACACCCAGCTAATTTTTGTATTTTTAGTAGAGACAGGGTTTCACCATGTTGGCCAGGCTGGTCTTGAATTCCTGACCTCAGGTGATCCACTTACCTTGGCCTCCCAAAGTGCTGGGATTACAGGTGTAAGCTACCACACCTGGCCTTATTTTTCATTTTAAAATTTTTTCCTGAGACAGGGTCTCACTCTGTCACCTGGGCTTGAGTGCACTGGTGAGATCATGGATCGCTGCAGACTTGAACTCCCGGGCTTGAACGATCCTCTCACCTCAGCCTCCTGAGTAGCTTGGGACTACTAGCGTGTGCCACCATGCCTGGCTAATTTTAAAGTTTTTGTAGACGTGAGGTTTTGCTATGTTGCCCAGGCTGGTCTCGAACTTCTGGACTAAGTGATCCTCCCACCTCAGCCTCCCAAAGTGCTGTGATTATAGGCATGAACCACGGCACCTGGCCTATATGACCTTTTTTTTTTTTTTAATGTACAGGTGACTTTTATTTCTGTGTAGTTAAATGTGTCCATCTTTTTCTTAGGAGCTATCAATTGCTTTCATGTTTAGGAGGTCCTTTTCTATTTCCATATTGTTTAAATAGTTGCCTAAATTATCTTCTGGAAATTTTAATGGCTTAATTATTTTTACATGTATGCCTCAAATATTTTTTTTTTTTTTTGAGATGGAATTTCACTCTTGTTGCCCAGGCTGGAGTGCAATGGCACAATCTTGGCTCACTGCAACCTTCACCTCCCAGGTTCAAGTGATTCTTCTGCCTCAATCTCTGAAGTAGCTGGGATTACAGGCATGTGGCACCATGCCCAGCTAATTTTCTGTTTTTAGTAGAGATGGGGTTTCACCATGTTGGTAGGGCTGGTCTCGAACTCCTGACCTCAGGTGATCTGTCCACCTTGGCCTCCCAAAGTGCTAGGATTATAGGTGTGAACCACGGTGCCTGGCCCCAAACTATTTTTAAGCCCAGTAATTTTTACTTCAAATCATGTCTTACTCAGAGGCTTTGTACCTGGAGCTCCTAGACTCTGCTCATTCTTATGTACTCACATACGGTCCTGCAGCAAATACAGTGGCTCTGCTTTGGAAATTATGTCAGAATCCAACCACTTCCCACTACCTCCACCCTGCCACCGGTCTGACCACCATCATGTCTTCCCTGGATTCTTCCAACAGCCACCCCACTGGTCTCCCTGCATTAGCTCCTTCGGTCCATTCTCCAGATGGCAGCCAGAGAAGTCTCCCCAAGGCTGTAACTTGGAGCATGTCAGTTTTCTGATCAGAACCTTCCAGCAGCTCCTCATTTCACTCAAGGAAAAGCCAAGGCTCTGCTGAGCCTGAAGAGAATCTGCACGTTGGACTCCCTCAGACCTTCCATTCCTCTCTTCGCTCTGCTCCAGTCACACTGGCCTCTGCTATTCTGGAGATGGGGTGGTGGGAGAAATGAGGGCACTGGGTGGGGGAAGAGGCCACCAGAGTTGTCACTGGGGAAGAACAGGTGTCTGGAGCCACAGAGTGAGAGGAAGAGAAGGAGGAAGGGGCTCCTGCTGCTTTTCTCACCTCCTGGGCCAGAGCCCTGGGTCCCCATCATCTCATTCATTCAATTTGATTCATTTACTTATTCTGCAAATCTGTGTCTAGTGTCTGCTATGTGCTGGGCACCACACTGGTGCTGGGGAGACATGGTAAATGTCAGACACAATTCCAGGCCTCCAGCGGCCCCCACTATCATGGCGGTGAGATAAGAAACAGCCACCTCAATGCTGCCTGCAAGCACAGATGAGGCCCCTGAACCCAGGATGGGGGGGGTCAGGGGAGGCTGCTTGGAGGAGTCTGTGTATGGTGAAGCCTGAGGGATGAGTAAGAGCTAGATGGGTAAAGGGAAAGGGGGAGAGCGCTCCGGGCAGAAGGAACCGCACTTGCAAAGGTCTGGCGGTGAGAGTGAGCTTAGCGTAACCAGGCAACCACTGGACTGTCTGCCGGCAGCATGGCAGGAGGAGGTCAAAGGTGGCTTAAGAGGTCACTGGGGAACTGACAGTCAGGGGCCCGAGGGTGTCAGCCACTGGGGAGTGTACATACTGTGGCCACTGGTGTAGTGCTGCAGCTTGTCCGTGTACTCCGAGTCGGCACGCTCAAACCCCCGTCTTCTGGAACAAGAGCAAAGGGCTGGAGCCACCTGGAGGTGCCCAGGGGGCTGGGAGCCACTGTAGGTGATCGGGAGAGGGGGGGCCGGCCCTAGAAGCCACAGCCCTGCCAGCAGGCTCCCTGTCTGCCCCTTCTGGCCCACTTGTCCCTTCCCCGCTCCTCCCACCTCAAGTCCAGGTTCACGTTTCCCCCGGCTGCCCCTCCAGCCAAGCCCCCTTCAAAGAGCAAAGTCATCTTCCAGCTATGGCTTCTGGCCCCAGAATCCCCAGGGCCTTCTGTCCAACTGACCTTATGGTTTGGTCTCTTCTGAAATGGGGAACTCTTTAAAGAAGAAGAGAATCTTCCTTTGCATTATACCCAGCAGAAGTGGAGGAAAGGGCCCCACCCTCCTGCCTTTGCTTGTGTGGTCTTAGCCTCTTGGGAGGTCCTTCCCGGCTCCTCCTCCAAAGTCCTCCCCATCTTTCCAGCTCCTCAGCCAGGGGCTCTGAACTCATGCAGAAAGTAGGACAATCTGTACGCCCCTTCCACCATCCACGAGGTTCCTAGCACCCTGCAGTCCTTCTTGCCCACTGTATCAGTGTCTCAATGTGCCACCCCTTTCAACAGTGGGGTTGTCAGGGGCAATGCCTAACCCAGAGGGATGGATTGCCCATGGTGGCCGTTTAGGCAGTGGGAGGCCACCTGATGGCTTCCACTTCCTGCCCACGTCTCTCCCTGCAACTGTGAGAATGCTTCCTCTGTTTACCAGCACTGTAGAGGAATGGCTGGATAGATGGAGAGAACCCATCTGGGACAGCCAGGCCTGGCCAAGCCTGGAGACCCTTACCCACCTGTTACACACGATGGCGATGACAACCACAGCAATGAGGAAGACCAGGCCAGCGGCTGAGGAGCCGATGATGAGTGGCAGCTTCTCCTGGATGCTCGTCTGGTACTCGGCTGGGGAGAAAGCATGGTAGGGCATTCTCAGCCTGGCTCTGGGAATCGTAACACCCCTGTTCCCTACCCCCTGCCCTGCTGCTGGGTCTTCTGGGATCCCCAGGCTTTCTTCCTGCCCCTGATAGAGCACCTGTCATATACCCATGCAGAAAATGGGCTGTCACTGACTCACAAGTAACCCTGGACAAGTCCATGATCTGTTCTAATCCTCAATTTCTCATCTATAAAATGGGCATAATTCCTGCATCTCAATGTTGATGTGAAAATCAACAATAATAAGAGCTGACACACACACACAGGCAGTTAAAAGCACAGACTCTGGAGCCAGACTCCCTGGGTTTGAATCCCGATGGTGCCACTTACTATCCGTGTGAACTCTGACAAAGTGACTTACCTCTTTGTGCCTCAGTTGCCTTATCTGTAAAATGGGGAGAATAATAATAATCCATCTCAGGATTGTTGGGTAAGGCACTTAGAACAACACCTAGCACATAAGCAAGCATTCAATCAAAATATTAGCTGTGCTTGTCACTGAGTGTTTTATGTGTTAATCACTGTGCTAAGCATGTTACCTATCTTGGAACAGTCTTAGGATTATCCCATTTTACAGATGAGGAAACTGGGCTTAGTGAGGTCATGATGTGCCTGAGGTCACGAAGAAAGTAGCACCCCAGCCAGGTTTGAACCCAGGTCTGCTTGAACCAAAGGTGGGAGTTGGAATGGGATAATGCAGAAGATACACTTGGCATTAGCCTGGCTCTTGGAAACCACTCAATGCCATTAATGCTATCATTGATTTACATTTTATTATTTTTACTTCTCTCTCTCTCTCTTTTTTTTTGAGTAGGAGTTTTACTCTTGTCACCCAGGCTGGAGTGCAATGGCGTGATCTTGGCTCACTGCAGCCTCTGCCTCCTGGGTTCAAATGATTCTCCTGTCTCAGCCTCCTGAGTAGCTGGGACTACAGGTGCCTGCCATCACACCTGACTGATTCGGTAGTTTTAGTAGAGACAGGGTTTCACCACATTGGCCAGGCTGGTCTCGAACTCCTGACCTCAGGTGATCCTCCTGCCCCAGCCTCCCATAGTGCTGGGATTATAGGTATGAGCCACCACACCCAGCTATTTTTACTTCTCATCTGTCTCACTGACCAGAACAAGAACTTGCTAAGATCAGGAATGAGGTCAGCTCCGGGTCCTTGGCACCCACACTTGGCCTGGTAAGCGGCAGGGCCCCAGCCACATTTGTTGAATTAATAAAAGGATCTTGGGACAGTCTCCCAGTTCCCAGCCAGTGACACTCACCCAACATGGAAAAGGGCTTAGAGAGGTGAATAAAAACTGCCATGAGGAACAGGAAGATTGCAGAGGAGGTGAGTGCTGGAAGAGATGGTAGAGCCATAGGGAGGATTTTTGTGGTAAGGCAAGAATTTAGGAGTCCAGGAGCCTCTGAAACATTCAACCAGGCAAAGGCCAAGGCCCACGCCTAGTGGTTAGAGCAGATACTAAGAGAGAATGCTGGAATCTGGTCACATAGAGCCACCCTGGAGCTTGGCTGGCTGGTGAAAGGGATCCCAGACTCACAGCAATGACAAACTATGACTTACCTACCATCTGGTGAGTGCTGATATGCCTGGGACCTAGTGCCAACCCTGTGCTAGGTCTCTCATTCTTACACTAGTTTGGTAATGATGGTGATAATAAGATCATTGTTATCACCCTGTTTATGAATGAGAAAGCTGAGGGTTGGAAAGGTAAGGTGACTTGTTCAGGCACATATGGTTAGGGCTAAATCAGAAATGGATTCTTCATCTCTTTAGCTTCAGAGCCCATGCTCTTTAAACTGTGCAGCTTCTAGATTATCAGAGCAGGAATGGTGCTTAGAGATCCTGTAGTTCTAGAGTGGGGAATGTAGCACACAGACTACTACCTCCCATTCCCTTGGCTGGGGCAGACAATACTAATCTATCCCAGAACTTCTTCCTGCTGAACTCAGATACAGCTTCAGAATCCTTCTCAGTCCAAATGCAAGTCATTGGAGTTGCGTACGATAAAATATGCTTACTCTCTCAGATTGAATGTGATGCTTTCACTTTATAGGTGAGAAAAGAATTGGACCAAGGAATGTGTAACTTGCTCAGAGTGGCTCTGCAAATTAGGGCTGAGCTCCCCAGAGTCCTGGGAAAGGAAGTGGCCTGGCTGACACAACGGGAACAGAAACGGGGCTTTTATATATGGTTGTGCACAAAGGTTCGAAATGAGGAGGGAGGGAGGGTTGACATCTAGACGGGGGTGCCTTTCCTCATCTGCACAAAGGTGCTTCCTGGGAATGGTGACCCTCGAGTTGGTTGTGTTTGTGGAGTCTGTGCCCTCCACTTGCCCTCTGGACTCTGCTCACCTTCTGTCATGGTCTGGAAGTACATCTTGCCGCTGTAGCGCCCGTAGCCTGCCACGGTGCGTGCCCGCACCTGGAAGACATAGATGGCGCCGGCTTTGAGGCCCTGCACGGTGACCGTGTTGGTGGGGCTTTTTATGGCTGTGGCGTTGTACTCACTGAGCTCCTGCCAAGGAACAGAGAAGGAAATTAGTGAGGTTGTTGGTCACAGTGGGCCCAGAGCCCACTGCCTGCTGGGGGCAGGTCTGGCCATTGGATAAACATCTGTGGTTCCCAATTCTTCATCCCTTCCCTGTAATAGAATTATGCCTTTTGCCACGTTACTTTTTGACATTGCCTACAAAGTAGGCAGAGTATATTTCTCTGTCTTATGGATGTTGAATTTGTCCACAGGACTTGTGTTGGCCGGTGGAATAGTCTAGTGGACACGATGCAAGCAGGGGCTTTACCGGTGCCTGCTGGTTTGTCTCGGCCTCTTGTGCTTCTGCCATGAGAGAAGCTTGCACTGGGTAACTGCTGGCTCCAGAATGAGAAACACATGGAGACCATGACCCAACTTCTAGGATGAAACAGGGCCACCCCATTGACTCACAGACATAAATCCATGGGCAAGAAAAATAGCCACTTGTCGTAAGGTGTTAGATTTTTGGGATTGTTTGTTTTGCAGTGTTATCTCAGGAAAAGCTGACTAATACACACGTATTGAGTGGTTTCTATGTGCAGACCCTGAGGACTAGACTGTTCTTGGAGACGGAAGGGAGAGGGCCCACCTTATTCACTTCTGCATTCCCTCCCCTGCCCTATGCCTTGATGGGTTGGTTAAGTGGAAGGGCCCTTGCTCAGCCTCAGCACGCTTCGGTGAGTTAAGAACTAAGGTCCAAAAGGGAAAATGATGCTTAGGATCACACATATCAGTTCAGAGTTGCTTTGAGATTCAAAACCAGGCTGGATACGGTGGCTCACACCTGTAATCCCAGCACTCTGAGAGACCGGGCCGGGAGGATCACTTGAGCCCAGGAGTTTGAGACCAGTTGAGCAACAATGCAAGACCCTTTCTCTTGAAAAAAAAAAAAAAATTAGCTGGGCATAGAGACACAGGTCTGTGGTCTCAGCTACTTGGGAGGCTGAGGTTGGAGGATCGCTTGAGCTTGGGAGGTCAAGGCCACAGTAAGCCAATATTGTGCCACTGCACTCCAGCCTGGGCAACAGAGCTAAACCCTATCTAAAAACAGTACAACCAAAAACCAATAAACCAAACCAGAGTCTTGCGTGGAGCCACCTCTAATGTCCTCTAATGCCCACACCTAATGTCCTCTCCTATGAGAGATGAAGAACACCGATTCTGCCTTCTTGATTGCTGCCCAGCGTGATCCAAGGAGTCTAGGACAGGACAGTTCCAGCTGCTGCAGCGGGAGTAGAGATGTGACTGGGTTGGATATAGACGTGATGCTCGTTCAGGCATCTGTCAGCTGCCCAGCAAAACTTCCCCAAATACGCTCTTTGCACTAGGCTGGGACTGGGGTACTGCAGCGGGCTGACACAGGCCCTGGCCTTGGAGAGCTCGGTCCGGAAGAGCAAGCATTGTGAGAATCCCAACCCTTCGAAGATCACAAAGCTCTCTGAGAAAATGTTTCCTGATGAAAATCTGTGAACCCTCATCCAGAAGAACGCACACCTAGCTGTACATGCCAATCACATACACAACATGGAGTGCACGGAGCCCTTGAAAAACTTCCCAAAACGATGAAGGTTCAGCGTGTGCCATGTTATTACAGGCTTTATAACATGGAGGCTAAGGTCACAAGCTGGAGCCAGACTTCTTGGGTTCAAATCCCCGCTCCAGTATTTACTGTCTCTGTGACCTTAGGAAAAGTTCTTTAACATCTCTGTGTCTTTATCTGTGAAAGGGGGATAGTAACAGTAGCTACCTCAGAGGTTGTTCAGAGAATAAGATGAATCAATGGTATAAGAGGCTCACACTGATAGGGTAAGCACACGCCGAGGGGCATGTGACCTGGTCTGGGATGGGGGCTATACTAGTCCGTTCTCACACTGCTCATAAAGACACACCCGAGACTGGGTAATTTATAAAGAAAAGAGGTCTAATTGACTCACAGTTCCACATGGCTGGGGAGGCCTCGGGAAACTTAAAACCATGGCGGAAGAGGAAGCAAACACACCCTCCTTCACATGGGGGCAGGAGAGAGAAGTGCCAAGCAAAGGGGGAAAAGCCCCTTATAAAACCATCAGATCTCATGAGAACTCACTCACTATCACCAGAACAGCATGAGGGTAACTGCTCCCATGATTCAATTACTTCCTACTAGGTCCCTCCCACAACAGCTGGGGGTTATGGGAACTATAATTCAAGATGAGATCTGGGTGGGGACACAGCCAAACCGTATCAGGGGCTACCAGGTGAAGTCAGGAAATCTGCCTCATGGGTGGGGGGCACTGGAATGGGATCTCAAAGAACAAACAGGAACCACCCAGGCAAAGACACGCATGCTTGGCAGAAGGGGCAGCAGGTTCAGAGGAAAGGAGGTGAGAAAAAGCTTGGGATGTAAGGGACATGAAGGGCGCTGACCTGAAAATGTGTCTCTACCACCCCCATACCAGGGGGAGGCAGGGATAGTTTGGTGGGGCAGCAGCAGAGAGGAAGTTTCTTTAACCAAGTCAGATCATCTGCCTCCTCCAGGAAGCCTCCTTGACTTCCCAGCCAGATGTACCTCTTCCTTCTCTGAGTTCCAGAGCACACGCTGTGGGTGTAGAAGGGGGTTTCTGCTATGCCCCCTCAACTTTGGACTGAGGCTTCTCTTGCCACCTTGATTATAAGTCCATGAGGGAGGGCTTATGTTTGTTCCCTATACTAAGCCTGGGGTCTCTCCCACAAAGTCCTTCCTCAGCGTCCACAGGGTGAAGGCTGACTCCTTAGCCTGGCATTCCAGATCCTTCATGACCCGCCATTTTCCAGTCTCTCCTGCGACATCCCTAATGTTTCCTAGGTTCCTGCCATCCCCAACTCTTTCCCTCTTCCTCGGTAGCGCTGCCAGATTTAGCAAACACAAATATAGGATGCTGCTCAGTCACATTTAAATTTCAGATGAACAACAAATACGTTTTCATATAAGTATGCCCCATGCAATATTTGGGATGTATTTGTACTAAAACATTTATTTTTAAAAAATTCAAATGTAATCATGTGTCTTGTATTTTATCTAGCAACACTACCTCTGGACGCTCTGAGCTTTTGCAAGCACTGTTGCCCCTGCCCAAAATACCCCTTCCTCACTCATCTTGCAGTGCCTTGCTCATCGTTCAAGACTCTGTACAGGTGCCACCTCTGCTGGGGAGACTTCCCAGATGTCCCAGTGTGGAGTTGCAGGTCTAAATTGTCTCCTCTTTCACCTATTGTCCTGACATACTTGTCCATCTTTAAGAATGTGGATTTCCTGAGGCCAGGGACCATGTGTTGCTCATCTCTGGACCACCCCCCACCCAGGTTTGCTATACAGTAAGTGTTCACTAATTATTGACATAATGAATGAACATTAAACTGATACTCAAAAATCTACAAAACCTGGGATGCAGTACCAGATATGGACACTAGGTGCCGCTGTACAACATGGGATCTCTCAGACTTGAAAACGGGTTAGATTCTGCAAACTGGGTGGGTGCCCACTTAGAGCTGTTGGAGGTTTTAAGTCCCTGATTATGTGAGGGAGACAGGAGGCAGCTGCTGGTTCCATAGGTGCCTCAGAAGAGCGAGGAACCAACCTGAGCAGCTCCCTTCACTAATGCTGGGCAAGGGATTGCAAGCAGTTTCATTTATCATTTCTATATCTATCTATCTATCTATCTATCTATCTATCTATCTATCTATCTATCTATCTGTCTATCTATCTATCTATCATCTATCTATCTATCTGTCATTTTGAGACAGGGTCTTGCTCTGTCACCCAGGCTGGAGTGCAATGGCATAATGATGGCTCATGCAGCCTCAACCTCCCAGACACAAGCGATCCTCCCACCTCAGCCTCCCTAGTAGCTCAGACTACAGGCACATACCATCACACCCAGCTAATGTCTGTATTTTTGGTAGAGACAGGGTTTCATCATGTTACCCAGGCTGGTCTGGAGCTCCTGGACTCAAATGATCTATCCATGTCAGCCTCCCAAAGTGCTGGGATGACAAGCATGAGTCACTGTACCCAGCTGGAAGCTGCTTCAGATCCTACTCTTTTCCCTTAATTGCACTGTGACCTTGGGAAAGATCCTTCACTTCCCTGAGTCTCTGTTTTCTATTCCAAAAAATGGAACAATCAATGCCAACCTCTCAGGGCTGTTATGAAGATAAAACATAATCAGGTAGTGCCTGCCACACTGGAGACCCCCTAGAGATGCTAATTCCCCTCGGTCTCTCCTCTCCCTGGAGTACCTTCATCTGAACAGTGATTAAGCACCAAGGGGCGATGGGAAGAAATTCAGTGTGAAATCCATTTCAGTCCTTAGTCTGAGAACTTACCTGGAAGCCTTGGGCCAGTGAGGCATTGGGGTGCATGTCTTAAGCCTTCCAGGCCTCGGTTTTCTCATCTCTAAAGTGGGTTAATGCCAGTAGGTACCAAAAGAGGTGGTTGTGGAAATTTAAAAGGAAAATATAGGTAAAGCTTTTTAGCACAGTCTCCAGCACATAAAAAAACTTAATGAATGTTGGCTCCCACCATCAGTGTTATCATTAAAAACCATTATAGAGGCCGGGCGCGGTGGCTCAGCCTGTAATCCCAGCACTTTGGGAGGCCAAGGTGGGTGGATCACTTGAAGTCAGGAGTTTGAGACCAGCCTGATCAACATGGTGAAACCCCGTCTCTACTAAAATTACAAAAAATTAGCTGGGTGTGGTGGCAGGCATCTGTAATCCCAGCTACTCGGAAGGCTGAGGCAGGAGAATCGCTTGAACCTGGGAGGCGGAGGTTGCGGTGAGCCGAGATTGTATCATAGCACTCCAGCCTGGGCAACAGGAGTGAAACTCTGCCGTCTCAAAAACAAAAACAACAAAACAAAAACAAAAAGAACAAAAACCATTACAGAGTAAGCCCTTACCTGTGTTCCTTACACGGATGAATGAGTGCAAAAGTGAGTGAATGCGTGGACAAACCTCCCCAGGTAGCTAGCTCCTGCTCCAGGTACTGGGCAAGAGCCCGAATATGGCCTGAACTTTCATAGTTCACCCACCCCTGCCCAGCCTTTGCTCCCTCTGCCTGGAATGTCCTTCCTCTTTACTTTCTGTTAAATAAATACTAAAATCAATGTGGCCTGTAAGGGTCCCTCGGCCACAGGTGGCCTCACGAATGCTCTTCTCCTTGAGTTCTTGGGGGACCAGGGGATCCTGAACCTGTGTGCTTTGGGGCAGCTGCCAAAGGAGGCCACCTCCCAGGGGCTGGAACTGATGGAAGCAGCCAGGCCTGGGTCTGCAGCAAGGCCACCATCCATCAGCGGCCTCCAGAAGCCATCCCGCCACGTGGTTGTCAGCTCAGGGCTCCGGGCAGGCTAGGAAATCCCAGTGGGGCTGGGGAAAGGCAAACGGAGAGCCGGCTCCAAGACAGCCCTTTCTGAAGAAGGAAAGGAGAGGGAAAGAGGTGGAGGTGGGGCCCGCACAGGCCTGCAGCGCTCAGTATCTGACCTCCCTTCCAAGGAAGATTGGAACGCTCAGGGAAGGATCCAATGGCAGGCACATGGAGGATTCCCGTGTTAGGTAAGAGCCGGCTGTGGACTTGCTGGAATAAATCTCACCACCTGCAGCCTGGCTGTCCCTCCCTGCTGGTGGTGGCTGGCATATCGCGGCCTTGTCTGAGAGGTCAGGGACAGACATGAGTCCAGGTTCTGCTCCTCCCGCTCTGCCAGCACCTTCTCTAATATTTTCATCAACTCTGCTTTCTACCCCTCCTTAAACCCTGGCATTCCCCCGGATTCTATCTTCTGGTTCTTCATCTGCACACTCTCGTGGCTGCTGTTCTCTACCCTCCCTGAACCCCAACCCCTTTGTCCCAGTAAGCACCACACCTACAAAACACAAACCCGCATCTGCCCCAGGAAAAGGTAGCTCCATCTCCGGGGAGTCACCCTTCACATTTCCCTGGTCCTCTGGGCTTTAAAATACAGGCTCTGCCAGCGTTTGACATCTCGGCTGCCAGCTTCCCCAGCCCGTGCTACCCACCATCATTTCTCACTTAGCGTCCCCTGGGAGCCCTGGACAGGGACTTCCTGGGTCTCCATGTCTCCCTGGAATCCATTCTCCACACAGCAAGCTACAGGGATCTTGAAAGGAATCTGAGTCAGATTGCATCATTCCAGAGCCATCCATCATACTTTAAATCGAATCCAGACTCCCAAGGCTGGAAGGCCCATGACAATCAGCCTGGCCTTCCTCCCAACTTCCTCCCATGATGCTCCCATTTCTGCTCCTGCCATACTCGCTTTGTCTATTTCCTGAATGCAGCCGACACGTCCCTGCCCCGGGGCCTTTGCGCCTGTGATTCCTGCTGCCTGGACTGACTGCGCTCCCACTATGCATCTGTCTGGTGAACTCCTAGCATCTCTCAAGACTCAGCTCAAGTGTCAGTGAATGAAGGCTTTCCCTCACCCCTGCCAGGACTGTGGGCCGCTATTGATACCCCCTGGGACCTTTGCTGACCCTTCTGTGGCTAGTGTCACACCTTGTCTCACGGCTCTCAGCGCCTGACTCTTTTTCCCTGGACTGTGAAGTCTCTGAGGCCTCCGAGGCATCTGGTCACTCTCAGGATTCCTGGTACCCAGCTTAGGGCCTGATCCAAAGCTGGTGAGAGTGAAAGTTGACAGTATCCATCTCCCCATTGGCATATGCCAAGCTGCCCCTCTCTGTACCATAGGCCCTGGGGGGGAGGTACTGAAAGAAGTAGGACCATGCCTCATCACATCTGTACCTTAGGCGATAGTGCCCTCAGCCTCTCACCGCCTGACCCCTCTCACCATTTATACCTAACATCCTCCATGGCAGGGGCTGGTCCCGTCTACCTCTTAAAGGTCATCCCAGTAGCATCCTTGGGGGAAAATCTGGGAGGCAGGAGAGCCAAGTAAGGAGTGAGACCATAGGTCCAAATTCTTGCTGGATCCTCTTGGGCAAGTTAGGGAACTTCTCCGTGCCTCAGTTTCCCCTTCCATCCCATGAGGTGAAGAGCCCTGTGGTGAGGATAAATGAGATGCTAGAGGTGACATGTTTAGCACACAGCAAGTGCTCCTGAAATGCGGGCAGGTGGTAACCTTGGGTCCCGCCACCGCCGGCAGGGGCCTGGGGATGCTCGGGCAGTGGTAGAAAGTAGGGCAGAGCTGCCTCCCGGTTCACCCCTGCAGCAGCCTCCCCAGGCCTGCCCGCCGTGGTAGGAAATGGGTCGCAGGCAGGGCCCACGCTGGGATTCCTCATTTCCGTTGCCTGTCTTTGGGGACAAACACTTTCAGTTTCATTTAATCACAAAGCTTCTTAATTAGGTTTTTTTTTTTTTTTGCCTTTTTGGGTTTGGAGTTGCTAAGCTGTTCCTGCTGCGGGAAGCAGAGACGCTGGCTCCTGCAGAGGCTGGGAGCAGCTGGCTTGGCGACCCAGGACTCTGGTTCCTTCAGGGCCCGCCAGGGCCCAGCGAGGGGTGGGGCTGCTTCCTCACACCACCCACAGCTCAGGCCCTCAGGTGGCCACTTCCTGAGTCATCCACCAAACACCTCTTGAGTACCTACTGTGTACCAGGAACTGGGGACACAGCAGAGATCATGCAAGGTTTCAACCCTCAAGGAACTTACTATCTAGCTCAATGTAGAGAGAGAGAGTCAAATCCTAATTACTCAGTAACTTAAAAAATGATAATCGTGATAAATGCTACGCCGAAGGGCCAGGTGCAAGGAGAAGAGGAAATGGGGCGCTGGATGGTATCTGGGCAGTGATGGAGGGCTTATCTGAGGAGGTGATGTTTGGAAGGCTGAGGTCTGGAAGGCTGAGTCAGAGCTGGCCAGGTGGAGAAGGCCGGGGTCAGAGCGATCTAGACAGAAGGAATTCATCCATTCCTCTACCCATCCACACCTAGCTACCATCAGTTCCGCCCCTCCTTTTTTTTCCTTTTTTGAGATGGCATCTCACTCTGTTGCCCAGGCTGGAGTGGAGTGGCATGATCTTGATTCACTGCAATCTCTGCCTCCTGGTTTCAAGTGATTCTCCTACCTCAGCCTCCCAAGTAGCTGGGGTTACAGGCGTGCACCACCATGCCCAGCTAATTTTTGTATTTTTAGTAGAGATGGGGTTTCGCCATGTTTGCCAGGCTGGTCTTGAACTCCTGACCTCAAGTGATCTGCCCTCCTCAGCCTCTCAAAGTGCTGGGAATTACAGGCGTGAGCTACCACATCCTGCCAGTTCCCTCTTCATTCACAGGCTCCACCAATCACATCACTCATTCATTCACATGATTCATTCCTTCAGTGTCCACGGCCTCCTGCAGGAGACACGGGCACCCCCCCACCAACTGCAGTGCTGTAAGAGAGGGGAGGAGTCCACGTTCACTTGTGGCAGAGGTGACATTTGGGAGAGACCCTGAAGATTTCAACAGGCAGAGATGAGGAGAGGATGAGGGAAAAGGGTGGGCAGCAAGGTGGGTGGGTGTGGGGATGGTAGGCATGAAGTCCAGGAGGTGTTTGGGGGCCAGGGCACAGGGGAAGGGCTTCATTCACTTATTCATTCAACTGATACAGATCAAGTGTCTCCTTGGTGCCAGGCCCGGAGTGCCGGGAGAAGGTGGTGAATGGAGAGACATAGTCCCTGACCTCTTGGAAGGCACCTCCTAGGGGACGGGATGAACATGCAAGCAAGCAACCGCAAGGCGGCCGGCGAAGGCTGGTAAGTGTTTGAAAGGTCCCGGAGACCCGCATGGTTAGCCGATCCAGCAGTTAATAGGGTGCGAAGGCTGGGCTGGGCCCTAGGAAGCCGGGCTTCAGCACGACTGGCTGCAACTGTCTGCACTCTTCCTCTCGGCCTTCAGGGAGAGCTCTTCTATTCATTTGCAGTTCCCCGTGGGCTTGCCCTCAATGAAAAGCCTCCCCATCAGTCATTGACACCTTAGTCTGGGTGGAAGCCCAGCGATGCCTTTCCCAGGGGCCACTGCAGCCTCTGTGGCTGTGTGTTGCCTCCTGGAGCAGGTAAGAGAAGTCGACATTCAAAGGAGAGGCTTCCTGGAGCCTCCAATGTCCAGCCACGTGGGCGGACAGTTGTGCTGTCTACCTCCTGGCCCCCGTCCTGCACACGCCCCACATCCACCTGGCCTCCTATCCTGTCACCGTTGCCCGCTGTGCAGCAGGCAGGGGAGGAGGAAGGAAGGCCAGGGACGTGCATGGCCTCTGCTGAGGGCCAGGTACCATGCTGGGCGCCAGGCTGCCTTTTCTCCTTAACCCGCAGAGCTCCCCACAAGGGGTCTCACCCACACTCGACACAGGTGGAAACTGAGGCACAGAGGGATAAAGACGCCTGCCCGAGGTCGTGTAGCTGGTGAAGGACGGAGCTGAGATTTGAATCTATGGCTTCTCCCTCCTAGTCCAGTGCTCCTTCCCCCATCCCAGTGGCTTCCACCCTTGGGTCCCCGAAGGTAGAAATACAGGGCTGATTTAAAAGCTCAAAGTGAAATCACCTCTCCCCCACAACGGGCATGCAGGTCAGTGAAAGCGGGTGTTTCAGCGGGAATCAGAGCAAGGGGTGGGAGCTCTCTCGAGCGGTTTCAAATCTCTGTTGAAGAATAGGTGAATGGCTAATTATTCATAAGTGCAGCTTTTTGGAAACCCAGTTTTTCACCACATCAAGCCACTGAGGTCAAGATGAAAGGGTCGTAGTGGGGAAAGGGATGTGACTGTTGCATTTTACTGAGATTGTTGGGCGGATCCTCCAGATCAGAAAAGTGAGATTCAGAGAGGTCAAGGCACCTGCGGGAGGTCTCACAGCCAGGGAGGAGCAAAGCTGGATTGGGAGCCAGGCAGCCAGACTCCGAGGCCTGCGCTCTTTCTGCTGCAGCAGTGTGTCTCATCTTGCAGTGGGGGGAGGCGGGTAGAACCCCCAGGCCTCAGCCTGGGAGAGGGGCCCTCACGGGGGTGAGTGATGGGGAGACCACCCAGCCCATAGGTACCTTCTCATAGTACTGCAGCTCATAGTCCAGGATCACGCCATTGGGCTGGTCTGGCTGGGACCACGACAGGGTAATGCTGTCCACGGTGCGGCTCACCTGATGCATGATGGACACTGCCGACGGAGCTGGAAGAGAGGCCAGAGGTCAGGGCTCAGGGAGGCAGGAGAAGGTGTGGCTTCTGGCCCAGCCTCAGAGGTGCTCGGACAGGTGGGAACTGTGGGGTCAGAGAGGGAAGGTCATCTGGCTGAGGCCACACAGCCAGGCTGGGGGAGCCGACAGGGGGAAGAGGGGCTCGTGCAGGGCAGTGGGTGCCACTGCTGAGCTCTCTCGGGGCACTTTCAGGTCACGACAGAGACAACTTCACCAGCCCTGGGGACGCTCAAGTCACATCAAGTCGAGAGACAGTAGAGGTGGAAATGGTTAATTGTATGTCATGTGAATTTCACCTCAAGAAAATCAGTCAGTCATTTTCCTCTCCTCCCATTCCTCCCATCAGTGCTGTGAGTGCTCTCACAGAGGTGGTTAGATGAAAAGACAGGTAGTCAGGGGGGCTGTGTGCAGTGCTAGAAGGATGCTTAGAAATACCTCAGTACATGGCGGGGAGCGGTGGCTCACACCTCTAATCCCAGCACTCTGGGAGGCTGAGGTGGGTGGATCACCTGAGGTCAGGAGTTCGAGACCGGCCTGGCTAACATGGTGAAACCTTGTCTCTACTAAAAATACAAAGTTAGCTGAGCACAGTGGCACATGCCTGTAATCCCAGCTACTTCGGAAGCTGAGGCAGGAGAATCTCCTGAGCCTGGGAGGCAGAGGTTGCAGTGAGCCAAGATTGCGCCACTGCATTCCAGCCTGGGTGACAAGAGCAAATCTCTGTCTTAAAAAAAAAAAAAAAGAAAGAAAGAAAGAAATGCCTTAGCATAATTCCCTCATTTGATTTCATGATTGTTATTTTTTGAGACTCTGTTGTCCAGGTTGGAGTACAGTGGCATGAACACGGCTCATTACAGCCTCAACTTCCTGGGCTCATGTGATCCTCCCACCTTAGCCTCCCAAGTAGCTGGGACCACAGCTGTGTGTCACTATGCCTGGTTAATTTTTGTTTTTGTTTTGTTTTCTTGAGATGTAGTCTTGCTCTGTCGCCCTGTCTAGAGTGCAGTGGCATGATTTCGGCTCACCGAAACCTCTGCCTCCTGGGTTTAAGCCATTCTCCTGCCTGAACCTCCTGAGTAGCTGGGATTACAGGTGTGTGCCACCGCACCTGGCTAATTTTTGTATTTTTAGTAGTGACGAGGTTTCACCATGTTGGCCAGGTTGGTCTTATCCTGACCTCAGATGATCTGCCCGCCTTGGCCTCCCAAAGTGCTGGGATTACAGGCATGAGCTACCACGCCTGGCCCAATTCCCTTACTTTGCCGTCATGGAAACTGAGGTCCAGAGAGGGGCTGTGAGCTGCCCAGCTGCCAAGGTAGGCTCATGGAACACAGCCAGCTCTTGATTCCTTATTTCATGACGCATCCGGCCTGCTGTATTTTGCCTCCTTCTCACTCAGAGCAAACCTCCAGGAAGCATCTGCTCTGTGTAGACACGGCCCTGGCCCTCTATACACGCTTCCTGAGTTGACCGTTGATGAAGGTGTATCAGCCCTGCTGACAGGTGAGGACGTGGAAGTTCTGAGCAGCACTCGGCTTCCTGAGGTCACACAGTCAGTGGGGAGCCAGGATTTGGACCCGGGTCTGCTTCTTGCCAGAGCAGTGTTTGCTCCAGAGCGGAACTGGCCAGAGGGGGACTCTCAGTGTAGCCCCCCACCCCGTGCTGTGACTCTGGCAAGCCTCCTTGCTTCTCTGGGCCGAGATTTTCATGGTCCCAGGAGTGGGGCTGAGGACTCACCAGGGTGAAGGGAGCACCTCCTGCATTCTTTCCTCGTTCTTGGGCGGGTCTGTGACAAGCACATGTCCCGTCTCAGCCGATACAAGGATGCTGGAACGCGGAGGCCGACCCTTCTCCCAGCCCCGAGTCCTGCTCTGCAGGGGCTCTGACCACATGGGATGTGAGCGTGGAGCAGGCCTGGTGGGAGCTCAGGGGACGTGCACATCGACTGACTCACCCATTTCCTACTCCGTTTCTGCCCCTAGACTGCCTCTCTGCCTTGCTGTTAACTGGCTGTGTGACCGAGGTGAGCTGCCTCCCACTCTGGACCTGGCTTCTCCTCAGCGCCCCAGGCCAGGCTGGAAGATCTCTGAGGCCTTGAGGCTCCCCTGTTCCCTGCCAGTCCTTCCCCTGCAGCCCTCAGCCTGGGGGCCAGTGTGGGCCTGGGCAGGTCCAGACTCCCCTCCGGCACCCCAAGGAGCCATGGGAAATTGTCCCGAGACACTCCAGATGAGATGGCAGCACCCGCGAGAAGGACTCAGACCCTGGTCCACGCGGCCCTAATGAGCCTCTGCTCCTTGTACACCCGGGAGGCTGCCTGACTCTCAGCTCGGCTCCTTGCCCTGCCACGGCCATTGACCTCTTGGGGTCAGGGGTCTGGTTGTGTGCTGAGTGTAGCACCTGGCCTGTGGTCAGTGCTGTGGGTGTTCACGGGTGTCACTTGCCACAGTGCGCTGAGCATGGACCTGCAGCATCTCATTTGACCCTCTCAACAATCATGCAGGATGGGGGTCAATATCTGCACTCTGCAGAAGAGGAATCAGAGGCTCAGAGAGGCACAGTGACTTCCCCAAGGTCACATAGCTGGCGAAGAGCTGAGATAGGCTTGGCACTGAGTCATCCTGCCCCAGCTATGACCTCCTCTGGGCCTCAAAGCAGTCCCTACCTCTCACCTGCCTCCAGCCCCAGCGCCATCCCTCCCCACGGAGCTGCCTTTGTGAGGGGCTGAGTGTTCTGCTGTCCCGGACTGCCTGAGGCCCGGCTTCTTTGTGAAGTCCAGGCTGTCTGCCCCTGTCACGGGCTGTCAGTGGTCGGTGTCCCAGTGAAATAACAAAATCGGACCCTCCTGGAGTGTCACAGACCAGGGTCAATCTGGGGGCTCATCCCTTGTGCTGGCCTGGGAAGCACCGCAAGCCCCATGCCTCCCCCAGCTTCTCAAGCCCTCTGATCCAACCCACAGGGGCTGACCACTGGGTCTGCGTGTCTGTGGTGGGTGGGGGTGCTCTGAGAAGCCCCGAGAATGCTTGAAACTCAGCTGCCAGAGATTCCAGGAGCGATGTCCCACCCCTGCCTCCAGGGGCCTGAGGACGATTCTGGGGTGAGGGGCTGGATGAGGCAGCCTCCAGGGCTCCCTGAAATACTGGATCTGTCTCCCAGAGGGCTGGCCAAGCAGGTGGGGAGGGATGTGTGAAGGGTGGAGGCGGGGGTGCTGCTGTCTTGTGTTACATCAACGGGGCATCAGACACACAGAGCCCGCAAGGACGGGTGAGGAGTATTTGGATTTCGCTGCTGCCAGGTGTACTCACTCACCTACTGCTTCATGCCTGGACCCGCCCCGTGCTCAGGCCAGGACGCTCCCATCCAGCCCCCAGCAAGGCCGTCCAGCCTAGTGGTGGGAAGCCCTGAGGGTGGAGTCTGACAGCCCGGCAGGCCACTCCTTGCTCCTCCACTCCTCACATGTGGCCTTGAGCAGGTACTCTCAGCCTTGCTGAGCCTCGGTTTTCATACCTGTCAAGTGGGAACCCTCACTTGGCCAGGACGCTAGGAGAAGGCAGTGGAAATGCATGTGAAGGTCTGAGTGTGGTGCTGGTCGCCCCTCAGGAGGGAGACGTGGTGAAGGACGCTTCAATTCATGGAGTTGCTATGATGCCAACATGATGCTGGGTGCCAGGGCTCCAGAGAGGAACCTCACAGGGTCCCAGCCTTCCAGTGACTTGTGGCTTAATGGGAGGAAACATACTGTTTTTCAACTAAATGAATGCCTGTCCCAGGCTGGGCACCATGCTAGGCACTGGGGAAGCTGTAAGACTCAGAATTGGCATGGACCTCTGGGGTCCAAGCTTCCATTTCAGGACTTGGCCCAAGTGATTCAGCCTTGAACAAGGGCAGGGGCGGCTCCATTCACACCATTCACACCACCATCTGTGATTGCAGCAGGAGCTGCTCTGTTCAAATTTCTCGCTGGGATTTCAGCAGGGGCTGCTCCGTTTATACCACCCTCTAGGATTTCAGCAGGGGCTGCTCTGTTCATACCACCATCCGTGATTTCAGCAGGAGCTGCTCTGTTCATACCTCTCCCTGGGATTTCGGCGGGGGCTGCTCCATTTATACCACCCCCTAGGATTTCAGCAGGGACTTCTGTTCACACCACTGCCTGGGATTTCAGTAGGGGCTGCTCTGTTCACACCACCTTCAGGGATTTCAGCAAGGGCTGCTCTGTTCATACCTCTCCTTGGGATTTCAGCAGGGGCTGCTCCATTCACACCACCTTCAGGGATTTCAGTAGAGTCTGCTCTGCTCACGCCACCTTCAGAGATTTCGGCAGGGGCCACTCCATTTACACCACCCCCTAGGATTTCAGCAGGGGCTTCTGTTCACACCACTGCCTGGGATTTCAGTAGGGGCTGCTCTGTTCACACCACCTTCAGGGATTTCAGTGGAGGCTGCTCTGTTCACACCATCATCTGGGATTTCAGCAGGAGCTGCTCTGTTCATATCACCTTCAGGGATTTCAGTAGGGGCTGCTCCATTCACACCACTGTCTGGGATTTCCGCAGAAACTGCTTTGTTCACACCTCCCTCTGGGATTTCAGTAGAGGTTGCTCTATTCATACCTCTTCCTGGGATTTCAGCAGAGCTGCTCTGTTCACACTACTCTCTGGGAGTTCAGCAGGGCTGCTCTGTTCACACCACCCTCTAGGATTTTAGCAGCATCTGCTCCTTTTACACCTCTCCCTGGGATTTCAGCAGGGTCTGCTCATTCATACCTCTCCCTGGCATTTCAGCAGAGCTGCTCTGTTCACACCACCCTCTGGGACTTCAGCAGGGGCTGCTCTGTTCACACCACCCTCTGGGATTTCAGCAGGGGCTGCTCCATTCACACTGCCTTCTGGGACTTCAGCAGGGGCTGCTCTGTTCACACCACTCTCTGGGACTTCAGCAGGGGCTGTTCTGTTCACACCACTCTCTGGATTTCACCTCCCAACAACAAAGGACAGTGGTAGAATATATTCCTCTAGATTACAGAACTTTCAGAGGTTGAATGGGCACAAGGATAACCTGAGACTTTATTAAAATTCACATTACTGGCCTCCCCACAACACCCCCCACTGAGATTCTACTTCAACAGATCTGGGGTAGGGCCTGAGAATCTGCATTTTTTAGCACACTCCCAGGTGATGTTGACATTGCTGGTCTGTGGACCACACTTTGGTGACTAGTGGATTCGGGCCAGAGAAGGAAAGTGACTTGTCCAAGGCTACACAGCTGGTCGTGGCAGAGCTGGACTAGAGCCCAGAGCAGCCTGAGTCGTGGTCTAGAATGCTCTACCTGCTATGCTGCTGCTTGCAGCCTGGCTTCTGCCAAGGCTACCCCCACACCTGCCCAGGCTACTTCACATAGGGCCTTGGAGCAGCCATACAAGGAGTTCCATGAGAGGGGAAGAGACAAGGCTGCTGAGCAAGATGGGGGCGAAACCTTCAGTCTTGAGGCACTGGGGAGCCACAGAAGGACTAGTAGGGGTGGCGATCTGCTTCTCAACTAGAACAAGTGTGTCATTCAGCTTGCCATTCTGACAGCCCCTGTATGCCCCCTGGTGCCCAGAAAAAGGGAAAGGCCATGCAGCTAACAGCAAACCACATGCTTCATATCCATTAACTCACTTAATGCTGGTATTACTGTTATGCCCATTTTACAGATGAGGACATGGAGCCATGGAAGTGTGAAGTAACTTGCCCAAAGCCATACAGCAAGCAGTGGAGCTGGGATTCGCACCCAAACTCACTCAGGCCCAACACATCCTTTCCCCTCCACTGGCTGTGGCTGATGCTGGCTGACGAGGGAGGTCTGGAAACCAGCGGACTTCCAAGGGCCCCTGAGGACACCCTGGTCCAGCTCTCATCCTGCTGCTGCAGAGCTAACCCTGCCTGATTCCCGCTGACTCACCTACCACCCACCCGGCCCGTCCCAGCTCTGGGAGCTCAGCTGCTGGCGGAGGCAGGTCCCACACAGCCTTGGGGGTCTGGGCCTGGTGGGCTTAGCTGGCAAGCTTGGGTTACAGGCAGCTCACCCGGGCTCTGATCCCATAAGCCCTGTAACCCCAGGCATGGCAAGGAGGCGGCATTTGCCAGGAAGATGATCAAGGCGGGCCAGTGGGGGCCAGCAGGGCTGGCCTTTCTCCTGGAATCCAGAAGGATTAACGGCAGAGAAAAGGGAACAGCTGGATGCTCTCCCACCCCTCCTGCTGCCCACTGCCCACCCTGGGGTGTCAGGTTTCCCTGTAAGTTGGTCATCAGGGAATTCTGGTATTTTCAATTACCAGCCGGACACGCTGACAGGGGGATGGGGTCAGCGGTGCCCTGTGACCCCTGCAAGGAGATGGAGCCCCAGGGAGTAAGCACAAAAGAGGCTTGTGGCCGAGAGGGGCAGGGGGAGGCTGGCCAGGCGGGGTCTGCTTGGCTGGAGCAGGTGGTCGGGGGCCCTGCTGACCTCAGCGAGCTCTGGGGGCAGTTCAGCCCCTTCCTTGGCTGAGACCTGGGGAAGGAGCCTTCCCTCTGTGTGCCTCCGTTTCCTCCTCAGGGCACGAAGGGGTTGTATGGGGTGGCCTCTCAGGGTCTTCTGGGACTAGGATGTCAGGCCAGGACAGGAGGCCAGGAGCCTGTGCCCCGGTTGCTGCAAGAGGCGGTGGGCTTGGGGACTGGCTCAGCTTCCCCTCACAGCCGTGAGTTCCGACCCTTTCACTGGTCCGAAGATCCCCGAGCTCAGAGGGAGTGGGGGAGAGGTCACTGGGCGTGACAGTCTGAGACCCCATCCCAAGCCTCAGACTTGCAGATCCCAGTGTCCACCTGATGTCTTCACTGACGAGCCTCGGTGGCTTCCCACTGCACCCAGAACAAGACACAGATACACTACTCACTACTGTGGCCCACAAGGCCCACTGCCTGGCATCTGCCACCTCCCTCTGCTCACCCCCTCGCTCCCAAGCTGTCCACTGGGGCCGCCTTCCTGTTCTGCTTCAGAGCCTTGGCTCTATGGTGTTTCTGCTTGGAAACCTCTTCCCCCTATCTTCCATGACCAAATTCTCCTCTTCATTGAAGTCTCAGCTCAAATGTCACCACCTCAGAGATGCCCTCCTGGACTACGTCTCCCCTCCAGTAGCCCCTTCTCATACCCATATTTTTTTCATCATAGCACCAACACAATCTGAGGTCAGGGACCTTGTTTCTCGTTCAATCCTTTATCCCCAGAGCCTGAAACAGTGTGTGGCTTGGAGTAGGTGCATGACCAGTATTTACTGGAGTCAAAAAGGAAGGAAGGAAGAAGAAAGGGAGAAAGTGAGGAAGGAAGGAGGAAGGGAGGGAGAAAGCGAAAAGCAGAGACCAGGCAGATTCTCCCCTTTTCCGGCCCCCTCAGGAACCTGAGTCTACTGACCTTGTGGGCTGGACCCTAAAACAATGGCCCCAGGCAATAGTTCCCAAGCAGCCAGTGGAAGGCAGGTCCCCCCTCCCCCAGGCCCTGTGCCCACCCACATTTAGGAACTGCTGCAGTGGCATGGGGCCTCTTGCCACTGGCCGGACGACAGTTCCCTGACAGTTGCTTGTCACTGCATTCGTACTCTCCAGAGCCCGTAGCAGGGACAGTTTACTTGGGACAGGACTCTGAGAATTCCCAGCTAATCATGGGACCGCTGCTTTTTGAGGGTTTGCCTCTTAAACCTGTAGCAAAGCAGTTAACACCCAATGATCTGGCTGCAATTCCGGATGACCTGATGATAATTCTCACAGCCGAATTTCTGCAAATAAAACTTCCAGAAAGTGGGCCTTTGATTCTTTTGGATGGGCCTCTTAGAGAGTTGTATGGGACAGAAAAAAGGAAGAGCTGAGAACTGGTGCTGGGGTGGCACTGGGTATTCTGTGGCTAAGAAAGTTTGAGGAACACAGAGGTGTAGCCCCCCTGCTTGCGGAGACTCACACTGCACGTGTGTTTAATTTAAGGCTCTGAGAAGTCCTGCAGGGGAGAAACCCAGTTAACTCGGTTTAACCGGTGGTCCCAGGCTCATTTGGCCTCAGAAACCTTTTCTTACATGATAGTTATTAACATTTTTTGGAACCAGCAATCTGTGAAACATGAAAAAATAAAAACAAAATAAAACAAAAAACTGGGTCCAGGAGACATTCTTATTTTTTCCTGGAACTTGAGGAGGGCCCCTCTCTAGCATGGCAGTCAGCTGCTCATGTGCTCATCCACTCTCCCCTTGATTCAGCTTGTACCTAGCAAAGCCTGCCCAGCGCGGCTCCTTCCTCACAATCAGATGGATCAGGGTCCATCCCTCCCTTTCTACCAATGAGAAAAGAAAGAGACCGCAGGATCCCCCACTCCGCAGGCAGCAAGGCCTGGATGGGGACCCAGGTCTGTCTGACTCTAAAGCCCAGGCTGCTTTCTTCTACCCTGCTTACCTGGACCTGCCCACAAGTAGCTTATGAGTGGCCGAGGTGCAGCCCTGGGCTTTGTGCTGGGGAAACATCCAATCCCCCACCTCCTAGTGGGTTGTGGAATCGTCTTGATCTCACCTTTGGCCTCCTGGTGGGACAGTCCTACCGCAGCGCCTGGACTAGCAAGATGCTAAGAGCCCGAGCCTCAAAGCAGGTAGTCTGGGCAGCCTACCTCCACCTCCTGTGCCTCAGTTTCTCCTCTGTAGAACGGGCAACAAAGGTTAAGTGAAGACCTGCTTGTAAAGTGATAAGCACAGGCCTTGGCCCAGATTAAGGGGTCAGGGGATGATGTGAGCTACATGCAGCTGTCTGGGCTGCTCAGATTCTCAAGTGGCACCATGAGTAGCTGCGTGCTCCGGAATAGTGGTGGCATGAAGGTGAGAAAAGGTGGTGTTCAGGGTTCAGATGTCAGCTCTTCTACCCCTAGGCCACCGTGTGGCTGCAGGCAAGTTACCTCTCTCTGAGCCTAGGTTCCTTACCTGTAAAATGGGATGTGTGGGATGTGGTAGACAGTACTCATTGCCTATCAGCTATCCATTCTCTCTTTCTCAAAGTAACAAAATCCTGGTTCTTAATTAGGTACACTGTGCCCAAATAAAAGAAGACATTTTCCCAACCTCTCTGGCAGCTAGAAGTGGCCATGTGAGAGTGGCCATGAGATATAAACTGAAGCATGTGTGGGACTTCTAGGAAGTTCCCTTAAAGGGAGGGCCCTACCCTTCTCACTCCCCTTCCACTGCAACCTGAGACAGGGATGTGATAGCTGGAGATCTTGCAGCCATTTTGCTCCATGAGGACATGAAGCTGTGTGCTGAGGAGTTTGAATCTCTGATGGCTCCATGGAGTGCTGTACTCCTGTCTTCTGACATGCTTCACACATGAGGAAAAGAAACTTCCCTTTAGGCCACTCTATCAGACTCGTATTAATTCCCCTGCTCCCCCTTGTATCTACACCCTTTGCCCTGTAACTGTAGTTCTCTCTCTCTGACTCTGGGCTTGTCCATGTGACTTGCGGCGGCCAATGGGATAGAAGCCAACATGATATAAGCAGAGGCTTGCAAAAGCCCCTGGGAGTGTCTGCCTGCTGCCTTGGTTCCCTGTGATTGCCATGAGAAAACATGCAGACCTGCTGGAGACGGAGACACGTTGGAGCAGAGTTTTTGCTCCAGTTGTCCCCACCAGGGCCGCTCTAGACCAGTGGACAGCAGTCAACCGCCAAACATGCACTAGAGCCCTGACAAAACCCGAAGAGCTGCCGGGTGACCCGGAGCAGATGAACTACGAACCTAAGAATGCACCACGCCAAGACCAGAGTCGCCGTCCAGTCAACCCCGAGCCTCCCGAGCTAGCTCAGTGCTTCCTGTTCCATGCCGTCGGTTTGTGGTTAGCGGCTGTTGACCAGCACAATCAGTGCGACCACTGTGGCAGTAGCTATCTGGTATTTTTCTTCCTGGAATATGCAGCCCAAACCAATCTTAGATGATACTGTAGGTCAGCAGTGCCCTCCCTGCAGAATGCTTGGGAGGATCAAAGAGGAAGTTGTGCGCAGAGGGCTCAGCCCAGGGAGGGACGTGCCCTCTCCCTCTGTCTCCCTCTCGAACCTCGTGGTCCCAGGCATGAGCTCACAGGGGGCTCTGCTGGCCCATTTCCCTCTGATCCTCTTGGTCCCCCAGGGAGAGAAGTAGGTGAGTACATGTTCCTGCCAGTTCCAGAGGCTGAGCCGCTATGTGCTCGCCCCACAGCAGGGCGGGAGGATCAGAGAACACAAGTGGCAGAAAAGGCTTTGGAGAGTTGAAAGTCTTTCCATGACAACACCATGTGGAGTGCTGTCACAGAGACCTGGCCAGGGTGTTGGGACCTGCTGTGGGATCTTGGGTAGCCACTGAGGAACCTGTGTGGGCCTCAGGTTTTTTTCTAAAGGGAGGAGTTTGCCCTGAGTGAACTCCAAGGTCTCTGCCAGTGCTGCCGAGTTTTAATTTGATGTAGGTTTAACTGCTGCAATGGGCAGAATAATGATCCCCAAAGATGTTCACCTCTTAATCCCCCGGATCTGTGAATATGTTACCTTACATGACAAAAGGGACTTTGCAGGTGTGATGAAGGTGATGACCCATGAGATGGGGAGATTTTCCTAGATTATCCAGGTAGCTTGAACTTCATCTTTTGAGTGCTTGCAGGAAGAGAACATTTCCCAGCAGAGAGTCCAAGAACCAATGAGTTGGAGAGTGAGAAGAACCCGATGGCCTGCTGCTGCTTCGGTGATGTCGGGGTTTGTGGAAGGAACCAAGAGAGGCCTTGAGGAGCTCAGGCAGCCCCTAGCTGATGGTCAGCAAGGGGAGAGAGACCTCACTCCTACAGCCGCGTGGAACTGAATTCTGCTAACAACCCCTCCAAGCAAGAAGACCGACTGTCCCTTAGCGCCATCAGAAAGGACACGTCCCTGCCAGCGCTGCTTCTAGCCTGATGAGATCCACGCTACAACTTCTGAACCTGCAGCACAATAAGATCATAAATGTGTGTTGTGTTAAGTTGCTGGGTTTGTGGTATTTTGTTCTGGCAGCAACAGGGGACTGAGCCTTGCTGCCATGTACTGTCCATCTACGTGCAGGTGCTGTCCACATTCTTGTTAATGTCATTCTTGTTAATGATAGATAGATGCCCATTTTGTAGGTGATGGAACTGAGGCTCAAAGAAATGCGGTCTTCTTCTTCCTCCCCACCCCGCAGTCGGAGTCTAGCGTTGTCACCCAGGCTGGAGTGCAGTGGGGTGATCTTGGCTCACTGCAACCTCCGCCTCCTGGGTTCAAGCAATTCTCCTGCCTCAGTCTCCTGAGTAGGGGGGATTACAGGTGCCTGCCACCATACCTGGCTCTTTTGAAAAAATTTTTAGTAGACATGGGGTTTCACCACGTTGGCCAGGCTGGTCTCGAACTCCTGACCTTGTGATCTGCCTGCCTCAGCCTTCTAAAGTGCTGAGATTACAGGCCTGAGCCACCACGTCCAGCTAAAATTAGGTCTTCTTACAACCTGGCTACACAGCTTGGAATGGGCCGTGCGGGACGGGGGCTGAGTTTGTCAGGCCCAGCTCCGACGCCCTTTCTCCAACATGAGCTCCTAGGTTATGCGGATGGGAGAGCTTCCTAAGTGGTTGGCCCACTGTTCATTCCAGGGGGCCTCAAAGGCTGGGGGCGCCCAGCCAGGCTGTTGTATGGATGGCACATATGGACAGCCTGCCCCATCTCTGTAGAAGGCATGAGTCTGGCAGCATCATCCCTGAGGATGCAGAGGCATAATCCATTATTCAGGCTCTGTGACTTCGTGGCCTGGGTGAGTGGAGTACCCAGCTCACTGGGGGAACCGATCCAGTGCTCACTTCTCATTGCTTCTCTGTCTTTCAATCCTGAGGGCTCTCCCTGTGTGCCTGTTCCCTGGAAACCCCTCACTTCCATGCTCTGCCCTGCTCCTGGACACATCTAGCTCCAGACAGCAGGCTCCATCCCACAGCGCAGACCCACTCCTAGCTACTAACAAGCTGAGGCTTCTCGGGTAAGCAGCTCCACCTGCAGAGCTTCCAAATGGATGCAGGAGCGGTCCCTGCAACCAGGGAAAGGGCTCCAGGAGCTTCCTGCCCACTTTCCTTTCATCTATAAAACAGGAAGACAACAGGACCTGCCTCGTATCATTGTGAGGATTCAGTGGTAAGGACTTAGCACTGTGCCTAGCATGCAGCAAGCACTGGACAAATGTGAGCCGTTTGGGGATTAGAGCGAATAATGATCTCTTTGTTTTAGGTGCCTACGACCGTGCCAGCAACCTGGGAGGCACCTTGCATAGCTTAGCTGAAATCCTCACAGCTGAAATCCTCCTGTAAGGAGGGGCGAAGGTGTCCATGAGGGAGAGGCAATCAGACATAAGCGGGTGACTTGTCCAAGGGTGCATGCTGGTGAGCGGTCAGGCTCGACTCAAAGCCAGGCTCAGCTGCCTGATTCCAAAGCACAGGCCCTTCCCACGACCTCCGGAACCTGGCAGAGGTGGGGGTGTTCTGGGCTTGCTCAGGGTGAGATCCTTAAAGGGCTCAGGCTGTGTCCGAGGCAGCCCTGGACAGTGGCCAAGGGCTGGATCTGAGCCCCACATGGGTGAAATGCTGCACCTCCCAGCCCCCAGGTCTGCTTGTCATTCGGATCTCCGCCTCAATGCCACCTCCTCAGAGAGGCTCTCCCCTGACTGCCCACCCTAAGGCTCAGCCTCTGTCCCTCCCTACTGCCCGTCTCTGCCGTGGGGTCTTGTTTGTGGGTGTGGAGAGGCAGGAGGGTGGCATGGCGCACTCTCAGCCGGACTGACTCGGGTCTGCCACTGGCCAGCGGGGTGCGCCTGGGTTCAGGGCATGGCCTCTCCCAACCCCCATTTCCTTATCCCTCCAGCCCAGCCCAGCCCCCTTCCTCGAGGGCCGTGAGCACGACTCGTGAATAAGAGGCAGAAAGGCGTTCTGGAAAGGGAGAGCGTGGTTCGAAGGCGGCATGATGGCTTTATGAAGTCAGAAGACAGGTCTGGCCCTGGCGAATGCCAAGGGATTGCGAGTAAGGCCCAGTCACTTGCCCAAAAGAAATACTTTTGCCTTTTAAGGCAATGAGCTAGAGATTTATACACTGAATTTTAGGGTCTGCTTAAAGCCGATCACTGAATGCGTCTGTCTGGAGATCAAGTCTCCGTCTTGTTTCCGAGCCTCACTGCCCCTCTCCACAACCCGCCTCACCCCGCGCTTCTCCGAGCCCTTCTGCAAACGTTCACGGAACGTTCGCTGTGGCGCAGCTCCCCCCAGGTGCTGGGAAAAGCATGACCCCTCGTGCCCCACTGAGTGCCGATGATGGCGGAAAAGAGTGAGAACAGATGACCAGTGGCACATGGCTAAAATTTCAGCCACGGGAACCAGAAGGCCATGGTGCTGGGGCTGGGGAGGGAGGGGTCTGACCAAGTCAGGAAGGTCAGTGAAATGAGCTGAGGCCTGAAGGAAGGATGAGATAAGAAAGCCTTTCCAGGCAGAGGGAACAGCACATGCCAAGATGCTATGTCAGGGGAACCTGACGCTTAGGAGGAACAGAAAGAGGAATCCTCCCTCTGGTTGCCTCCTGTGCTTCCCTCCCCCAGGCCATCTTCCTCCCTGCATGATTCCATCTCTGCTTGCTAGATGCCTCTCCATTCTTCAAAGTCAAGCTCAAATGCCTCCTCTTCCAGGAAGCCGTCCAGGACATACCCTTTGATCATTCCCTAGGAGGATGCTTTCTCTTGCCTGTGATCTCCCTCATCTCCCCCAGCACCTCTTGGGTCCTCATCCACCTCATCTTGTATGTAGACTCTGTGTCTGTGTCTCATTTTTCCAACTAGGACATACATCCTCAAGGGCAGATACTGTGTCTACACTACACTGGAGAACAGTGTAGACTTGGAGTTACATGGTCCTGGGTTTAAATAGTAGTAGAGGTCACTTAAGTAGTGGGACCTTGCATAAATGACTCCACCTCCCTGGGCTTCAGTTTCCTCATCTGGCAAAGGGGGGTGATGTGTGAGGGTGTGGTGTGGTTACATGGCCTCCACTGGGCTCTGAGCAGCTGTAAGAGAAGGGGCTTGCCAAGGGGCTTGGAATCAAGAGGACGGGGAAAGACTTGTTATAATTCCAAAAGCCTCAGGGTGTTGAGGGCTTCCAAGGGTTTAGAATCACTCAGACCTGAGTTTCCCAAATTTGTCCAATGATAAAAAAACACCTGGGTCACTTGTTAACAATGCATATTGCCAGGGTCTTTGCCTGGGGTTCCAATTCAGCAGGACTGGGGTAGAGAGAAATCTGGGTTCTGGTACCTGTGTTCCCATATAGTTCTTATGTACAATTGGGTGGGGAAACAGAGGCCTCAGAGGGAGGAACTATTTTTCATGTGCATGGTAGATGACGTCAATTACCCCCATTCTTCCTTTTCTGTAATAGGACTAGGTATCCACATCCTTTGCCAAGTAACTCTGCAGGGCCCACTCACTGTGGGCGGGGCGTACTTCCCATCCCACGGGTGCTGGGCTTGGCCCTGGGACTTGTTTTGGCCAGTGAGATATGGTTGGCTCCCTCCAGGCTCCTACGCTTCACCTTGAGAGACACAAGCCTGGGGTGGCTGCCAGTCCAAGGAGAATGAGGAGTCACACGAAACAGGCTGAACCCAACTCACATTCTGGAGTCCTGCCCAGCAAAGAGAGTGTGGCCAAGGTTCGTCAAACCCCAGCTGACCCACACGCTAGTGAGTGAGAAAATAAACGTTTATTGTATAAACTATCGAGTTGTGGGTGATTTTGTTACACAGTGTTATTGCAAGAGTAGCTGACCCATACACTGACTAAATGAATGCTGTTCATTTGCTAATGTCATGCAGCAAATGAATGGCAAAGCCACGCCTAGGTCTCTGTTCCTGATCCAATGCTTGCTTCTCATTGCTTCTCTGTCTTTCAATCCTGAGGGCTCTCCCTGTGTGCCTGTTCCCTGGAAACCCCTCACTTCCATGCTCTGCCCTGCTCCTGGATACATCTAGCTCCAGATAGCAGGCTCCAACCCAGCAGCCCAGACCCACTCCTAGCTACTAATAAGCTGAGGCTTCTCAGGTAAGCAGCTCCACCTGCAGAGCTCCCAAATGGATGCAGGAGCGGTCCCTGCAACCAGGGAAAGGGCTCCAGGAGCTTCCTTCTGGCTTCTGCCGGTTAGAAAGAGTTCCTTTCCTCTAACCCCATTGGAGGCCTGGGTTTCTCCAGCTCAGAGCTTTGCCAAGCCAGAGAGAGACACACAGCTGAGGCTTTCTAATCTGTTAGGGGTCTTTTCTATCACTTGGTGGATTTTTTTTTCTTTGAGATGGGAGTCTTACTTTGTTGCCCAGGCTGGAGTTCAGTGGCATGATCTCAGCTCATTGCAATCTCTGCCTCCCAGGTTCAAGTGATTCTCCTGTCTCAGCCTCCTGAGTAGCTGGGATTACAGGTGTCTACCACCATGCCTGGCTAATTTTTGTATTTTTAGTGGAGATGGCGTTTCACCATGTTGGCCAGGCTAGTCTCGAACTCCTGACCTCAGGTGATCTGCCCACCTTGGCCTCCTAAAGGGCTGGGATGACAGGTGTGAGCCACCGTGGCTGGCTGGCTTTTGAGGGTTTTCTCAGATTGCCTGCTTTGAGTCAGCTCCCTCTGGACCCCAATCTGAGTGGGGCTTAAATGCACCCAGGGTTCCATAGGAACGGTAGGCAGTCACTCACGAGCATGCTCTTTCAGCCACAGCAACACCGCAAACATTCCCAAACCAAACCACACTCCTCAGACACAAAGACACAGACAGGCAGAGCCACATTCCGATGTACAAACTCATGCTCAAACACACAGACCCCCACCCCTGTCCCTAAGGCCCCTCAGCTTGAGGCACATGCATGCTCACAAATGCATGTATACAAAAGCCACATGGCCACAGTCATATGCATTGTAAACACACAGTCACCAAACACATATGACAGCACACTCACATGCACAGTCAGACCCACAGTCAAGCTCAAGGTGCCATGGACACATCCAGGGCTTTGCCCAAGCACTGGAGTCTGTCAGACCTACTCAGTTCCTGCCTCTCACTCTTCCTGATTTGGGACTCAACTTGTCTGAGCGTCATCTGTGAAACGGGGACATGGATGCCTCCTTCTCAGGGAGGCCACAGGGATGCAGTGAGGTCATGCGTGGAAACCACCCCTCAACCACGTGGAGTCAGTTGCCCTCTCCCTCTCTCTCCCGTTTTTTAGACAGAGTTTCGCTCTTGTCACTCGGGTTGGAGTGCAATGGCGCAATCTCGTCTCACTGCAACTTTCACCTCCTTGGTTCAAGCGATTCTCCTGCCTCAACCTCTTAAGTAACTGGGATTACAGGTGCCTGCCAGCATGCCCGGCTAATTTTTGTATTTTTAGTAGAGATGGGGTTTCACCATGTTGACCAGGCTGGACTCGAACTCCTGACCTCAGGTGATCTGCCTGCCTTGGCCTCCCAAAGTTCTGGGATTACAGGCATGAGCCACCGTGCTCGGCCAGTTGCCCTGTGTCTTTCTGTGTCCTTGGCACGGCCTTCCTCCCTTCTGAATTACATTTTTTTCTATTGTTCCCTTCAACATTCTACTGGCTGGGTGCTGTCAAATTGCAAGTCAAATTCCACCTCCTCCAGGGAGACTTCCTGGGTTTGGACTTCCACATCTGGATCCCTGCATGCTTATCGTGTGGGCCACACCCTACATCAGAAAGATCAGCTGGGGAGCCCACTCACTTTCCCTCCTGCAGCCTGGCCTCCCTCAGGTCTTCCATGGACATGGTCCTGACCATGCTTACTGCAGGAGTTTGGCAAAGGTTGTTGAGTGAATAACTGAGGGGCACATTCACAATGCCAACCATGAGCTCTTCTACCCACAGGTGGCATAATGTCCTTGATAATCTCATGTGGGCCTCAGGTGGGGGAAGAGGCTGGGAAGCATCTCTGGGACCTAGCCTCACATGACCCTGAGGACAGTGGTCCTGGCAGAGAGGTGAGGCCAGAAGCCCAAGTGGAGTGGGGATTAGAGAGAGGATGGGGTGGAGGGGATCCTGGGGTGTTCGGCAACTTACTTTTTTGCTGTGAAGGAAGAGTGAGCGGTGGGTGGAGGATGACATGTGGCCACAGAAAGGGTTACTAAAGGTGAGCTTGAGGAGAGTTTTCTGGAGTTAGACTGGAGTGGGCTGAGGGTCACAGGAGGCACTTGTGATCTAGGTTCAAGTTAGGCTGCAAGAGATGGCATCTCCAGGCTCTCCTGGGGCTCAGAGAGGTCATGTGACTGAGGCCCTGCCCATGGAATGCGTGCAGAAGAGAAAGATGCTACCTCTACCTACCTTGCTTAAAACATCACTGCTGCCCTGGGTCTTCCCTCTCTTCGTGTAGACAAGCCTGAGACTCAGCTTGGATCATGCAGGCAAGGAGCAGGGGTCATGGGGAAACGTCATGGAAATAACCTGGGTCCCTGAGCATCTGAGTGGATCAGAGCCACCCTGCTAATGTGGACTGCTCACCTCTGGATTCTCTCATGAGAGAGAAATACATTCTGTGTCCTTTAAGGCACCTAATGTTGGATCTTTTTGTGACAGCAGCTTAACTGTTACCTTCAGTAATATGCACTCGACAAAGGGGCGCAATTATTATTAACACCACTACAGTGAAAAGTGAGCGCTGACTCTCCCAGGTGGATGGATCCCATGAGAAGCCTTTGGAAAGAAGAAATCGCTCCACAGATGTGAAGAAGTCTTTTGTGAGGACTGAGGGACACGCCCCGGCCCGGCACGATTGGGCGCTCCCCCGGCCCACGTGGGAAGCGCTTACCTGCCTGGTTGGTGGTGATGTTCACAGAGGCGAACTGAGGCGAGAAGGGGCTCTGGTCAGTAACGCCGTTCACGGCCTGGATCTCGAAGGTGTACTGGGTGTGGGCCAGCAGGTCGCTGATGTAAATGCGTGGCTCAGTCAGGCCCAGCTGGCGCGGGGCGTACTGCACGTTGTCCCCACAGCGGGTGCAGGCGCCCCGGCCCGAGCCGCAGCTCTTGCAGATGATGTTGTAGACGAGGTCCTCTCGGCCTCCGGAGTCGCGGGGAGGGGTCCACTCCAGCATGAGGGAGGTCTCATTGACGCTGGAAATCACAGCCTGGGGCGCCGAGGGGATGGCTGGGGCGTCGGAGACAGGTTGGTCAGTGGGGGGCTCAGGGGCTGCTATTCCACACGTGACCACTCTGCCCAGTGCTCTGGCTCCAGCCCAGGCCTCTGAAAGGACTTCCTTAAATTCTTTCTCCTGTCTCCCCACCAGGGAGATGTTTCTAGAACATAACTTAGCCTGCTGTACATCTGCTCAAACCTTTCTCTCTGGGTTCCAACCTGCTTTGTTACTGAGGATAGTATTTTTGCGTTTGGGACTCTACCTGCCCAGTATCTATTTTCTCCTTCTTCCTCAGAACAGCCTAGCTTCATTCATGGTGGCCATATGGCCAGCTAAAAGACAGCATTTCTGGTTGGGTGCGGTGGCCCACGCCTATAATCCCAGCACTTTGGGTGGCCAAGGTGGGCGGATCACCTGAGGCCAGGAGTTTAAGACCAGCCTGACCAACATGGAGAAACCCCTTCTCTACTAAAAAAAAAAAAAATACAAAATTAGTTAGGCATGATGGCTCATGCCTATAATCCCAGCTACTCGGGAGGCTGAGGCAGGAGAATCACTTGAAACCCAAAGTCGGAGGTTGCGGTGAGCCAAGATTGCACCCTTGCACTCAAGCCGGGGCAATAGTAGAAAAAAAAAAAAAAAAAAAGGCAGCGTTTCCCAGCCTCCTATGTTTAAGTGCTTGCCACTGATATGGAGCAGAAGTTGTTGACTAGGATCATTTCTTTAAAAAGAGACAGACAGCTATGGCATGTCCCTTTGGCCTTTGGCCCTTTCTGCTGCCTAAAATGTGTGTGATGGCTGGGACTTCAGCAGCTATGTTGAACTATGAAGTGGCCTTAAGAACAGAAACTAAAGTGGCTCACGTCTGTAACCCCAGCACTTTGGGAGGGTGTGGGAAGTGCCTTGGCAAGGTAGTAAGACCCTGTCTCTACAAAAAAATTAGAAAAATTAGCCGGATGTGGTGGTGCACACCTGTAATCCCAGGTACTCAGGAGGCTGAGGGCAGAAGGCTGAGGGCACCTAAGCCCAGGAGGTCAAGGCTGCAGTGAGCCAAGATTATGCCACTGTACTCCAGCCTGGGTGACAGAGTGAGGCCCTGTCTCAAAAAAGAAAAAAACAAAAAAGAATATAGAAACCACACACTCTGAATGGCAGAAAGAGCCAGGCCCTGAAGGCCTTCATGGATTGACCGTACTGTCCAGGACTGCCTGCCTTGGGCTCCTTTTTGGTGAGAGAATAAATCTGTACGATTTTAGCCACCAGGGTCAGCTCTGTTACAGCTGAATGCCATCCCTGACAGATATAGGGGTTGCAATGCTACGCTCCTAGGCAGCCCCTTCCTAGAGGACCTTGGGCTGTGATTCAGGCAGCCGCTGCCAGGTTAGAACACTGGGCAGCCTTTTCTGCCACAGACACCGCCTGTGTTGGTTCATCTCCTGCCAAGCCTCCCATCCTCTGTCCCTTTGTGCATCCAGACCTTGACTTTATCTTCTATGTGACTCAGCAGAAGGGGGTAAGGAGCCAGGCACCAGCATGGTGGTATCTACATGGTGGGAGCACAACCACCCCAGGACGCTCCTTTCTTGAGAACTTTTCCATTTCTCTTCCCACCAGGAAAAGGCTGGCTATAACCAGATGGCACCCAACCCTCGCTCTGAGCTTTTCTGCAGGGAGACCTGGGACTCAGTCAGGCATCACCCTCGAGGGGCCGTAGGACTTACTTGTGCAGGGCATGTCCAGGGGGTCCAGGTCTGCCCTGTAGTAGCCATTGCGGCAGACACAGTTGGTGGCCCCTTCGGAAGTGGTGCGGCTGTTGATGGGACAGTGGGTACAGGCCTCGTCCCCTTGATTGGCCTTGAAAGTTCCAGAAGGGCAACCTGGGAGAGAAGACAAGGAGAGTCACTAGGAAACCGGATGAGGACGCAGAGAGGCCACGAGCCACGCAGCCTCATGGAGGGGCCACATGGCCTCACAGAGGGGTGATGCGGCACCATGGCTGGAAGATCCCAGCTTGTGAAGTGTTTGAAGTCTCCAGGCCCCAACATGGGAGTTCTAGTTCTGTCGTGACTACCTAGTTTCTTGTCCCTGAGCTGTCTGGGGCTCCTGGCAATCTTCCCTCACCTGTCCCAGCTTGGCTATCTCACGGTTTCTAGACTCAATCTTGACTGGTTAGGAGGCATATGTGAAGAGGTCTGGGGCAGCGTGCATGGGCCCTGTCTTGATTACTAATGTCAGACTTGGCCCTGATTCCTATAACTAGATTCCTGGGTTGCAGACCATTGAGATGATTACATGGCAGAAGAAAAGTCCTAGGGCATTGTAGAGGGGTGACGTGGTAGAACAGAAGAGAACGCTACTTTGGAATCAGGCAGAGCTGGCTTTGAGTACCGGCTAGGCCTTTTACCAGCTGTGCAGCCCAGACAAGCAGCTTAGCTACTCAGTTTTCTTATTTGTAAAATTAGGATTCTAAGGCCCATCTCTGCAGAGCCGTTGTGAGTATCTTGAATGAGCCTAAGGCACATGGCACAGGGCCTTGCACAGATGCCCAATGAATAGTAGCTGTTATAGTTGGTATTTAATGTATTCAAATATTAATAAAAGGAGCCTGCATTACCAGGGCCAGCCTAAGGAGGGCACTGTTTGCACTCAGCCCGCATTTGCACTGGGCCTGCATTTGGGTTCTCTCATGGGCTGTGGCCATCATCCCTGATATGGGGTCTATATCCACTGCTGCCCTGAGCATGGGGTTAGGGCTTATAAGAGGCAACTACCTTGTGTGCACACATACTCAAATCCACCTTCCTCTTCTTGCTGGCCCTGGGCTGAGGATCAGGAGGCTGAGAGTCTAGGCCCTGCCCCTCACCCAGCCTCAGGCTGCTGGGTTCATGAACCCAGCTCTGCTGTGATACCTCGCGGGGATTGTGCAAGAGATAAGTGGGTGGACAGGAAAGAGCTTTGCAACAAACATTTCATCTCCTTGGGATGACATGCAGCTAAACCATCCACAGGCCCCGGGCCCTCACCTGGAGCACATTTCATGCCTGAGTACTGTGGATTCTTCAGCAAGCGACTCAGCCTCTCTGAACATCGGTGTTTGTATGGGTAAACAATGAACATAAATTTCCCTAATTCATTTTTCCAGCTCTAGTCTTTAAGGGCAGTGTAGAGAGGTGATGTGGTATCAATGGGACAGTGGGTACAGACCTTGTCCCCTTGGTTGGATTTTCCAAGTACAAGTCTTAGCAAACCCCCCTCCCTCAACCCTCAACCAGCTCTGGCCTCAGAGACCCTGCCTTTCTTGGTGCCTGGAACATTGCTTGGGTTCAGAGTGCTTTACTTACCCATAACATTATTTTTCTGGGGGTCTCCTGCCCATCAGCTCCCCCAGGATCAGAGCCATGTCTCACTCACAGCTGCTTGTCCTGTGCCTAGCTTAGAACCTGCACCCAGCAAGTGTCCTGTAAGTACTTCTTTTGTTGTTGTTGTCAAAATTAAAAAATTTTTTTTTGTAGAGACAGGGGTCTCACTATGTTTCTCAGGCTGGTCTTGAACTTCTGGGCTCAAGGAGTCCTCTTGCCTCAGCCTCCCAGAGTGCTGCGATTATAAGCATAAGCCACAACACCCGGCCCATACATACTTCTTGGAGCTGCCTGCTTAAGTGGAATGAGCATGGGCTTTGGAGACTGTGCAAGCAGGAAGGTAGTGAACATAGTGGTTGTGTGAGCAGTGTGGCCTCGGGCAAGTC